>JAMJFZ010003449.1:0-25000 GCA_026225945.1 Cricetomys ansorgei
CAAAAAGGAAAATAACCTGGCAGATATTTGTCTGCCCTATGGTGGTTGGGCACCTTCCTCTGTCTTTGCAAAGACCTTGAGGCCAGGTGCCCGCCCTGCTCTTATGGTAATGGGACTTCCCCACGTGGAGTACCGGGACCCTGCCTCCCCAGGGGAAAGATATTTAAACAGGGAAAAGCCGCCAATAAAGGAGATCCTGATCCATCAGATTTGTCTCCTGAGGCTTCTTTGCGTCCTGTCCCCTATTCTCAGGCTGTGGATGGTCAGCACCCACTAGAAATCAACTGAGACTCACGCCCCTGTCCCAGAGATGCTTCCCTGCAGCTCAAACCCAGGCCCTTGCACTCCTGGCCAAAGAGCAAGGCCTGGGTCAGCATGCGCGGGGAGATCCAGCATCCTGTGCTGGACCGAGGGAGAAACCAACACTGTGAAATAATCTTTATGGGGTGTAAAACCTTGGGGGGAAGAGTTAGTAAGGCAGAGAGGAAGGATGTTAAAGAAACATGCATCCTGTAACATCTGGGTGAAAAGGAGCGTTGAAGATTCGTAGGCACACTGACTAAGGCTATACCTGGAGAAATGATTAGGGCATGCGGAAAGGGAAGGGTTCCCTTGTAAAACACTATTAGTTAAATAAGTCTTATTAATGGGAAACCATTAACTGATAACTTGTAAATGTCATTTTCAAAATATCAATATACTTACATCCCCAGATATCACAATATCTAGTTTATGTTTTACAATGGTTTTTTAGTGTTTATCTCACCAGGCAAATAAGACTTTGTTGAGAAAAGAGATTTTTACTCTATATGAATACATAAAATAATTTTATTCTTTGATTATTTTCTAGATTCAAGCTATTCAGTTTTGGGACAGGAGAAGGGGACATGGGATTATTCACTTCTTAAGGCAGAAGATAGCATTTTTTCCTTATGTAGTGACCATCACTAAGGAGATGCAGAGCGGGTCTTGGTTAGAAAGGCAGTGATACCCTGTCTGCAGCATCCCAGTCTTAGCTCAGTAGAAGCATCTAGTGGCCCAACTGCTGTGCTATGGCGGGTCCTGGGTAATCAGACTGCTAGTTGCTTCCCCAACAGGGCACAACCTTGTTTGCCTCTGTGTCTTTGTCAGCTTGGAGTGATGGAAAGATCATGGTGTCCTAGTCCCTGTTCTATGGCTTTGATTGAATAAACACCCTTCAGCAAGCTCCTATCAGTCATGGTGACTCTTGCCAATGTACAGGATGCATGAGGTTCTAAGTTGGAAAAGCTTGTAGATTCTGGGGTTTAACTTAAATTCTCTATAGATGAGCACAGTGATCAACTTCTGTACTTAATTCTGATAAGATACAGAAAAAGAAATCTCTGGGCAAAATCCATAGCTGAACTGTCTGTTAATTTATACTTATCTAGGAAGAAGGAAGAGAAATATATTGAAGTATTACTTTTGATAATTTTATATATTTTCAGTAAGATTTTAAGTATTTCATGGTTTAAAAAACATTCATACATTTTACTGGAAGTACATGTTTCTATGTATCTTGATTTCTACTGATTATCTCTTTTATTTTTCAGCAATGGTTAGGCTATGGAAATTATATAATCTTTTAAATTCAGTTGATTTCACTTACTTTGAAATCTGTAAATAAAAATGAACATAAAATTGTCTAGCTAGTTCAATGTGAAGTCATGAGTTACTTTCGGTGACAGTGTCTTTATACTTTCCACATCAATGCTTTTCTCAATCCTTAGGAGGAGGAGGCTTGCTGATTATGTTGGTACTTATCCAAATTTAAGGGGAGATCATCACATGACTGAGTATTCCAGTTTGCCTTCTGAGGAGCACAAATTGTACAACGACATCAATATTTTCCACCACCAAAATATTAGACTTAGAATACTGTTTTTATAATTTACTGTAATCTTGTTGTGGTTTCTGGTCTAGATTATTGCTCTTAGGTCATAGGACAGGAAGCAATTGTCTGTTTCTAGATAGCAAAGTACCTGTGTTTCCTTCAAATACTTTATAATATGTTTTAATGAAAAATCAACATCCCACCATAGCCTCCTGGTCCTGTGATGGGGTTCTGCTGCCTGCTGACCACCAGCTGTAGTAATGGCTCTGCTCCCAGGCAGTAAGCTGCTGGGAATCATGAGTCTTACTGCATACTCACCCTGTCTTAGATCTGAGACCTGTGAACCAATGAGAATGGACAGGATTCTTTTGAAAGGTTGTCAGTGGAACATCTCAGCTTATTAAAGCAAGAGTGGTTGCATATGTAGGATAAAGGCAGGGGAGGGTCTTTGGTACCCAGGGATCGGAGCCATTGGTTAAGACAGGGATACTGGAATAGCCCCATTTGCAGGGGGAGATCAAGTCTAAGGGTCAAAGTCTTGCAAAGGTATCTACTGTATAAGGTGTGGTCTGACAGAAAAAAGAGGAAGACACCTGATCAATAAATGAGCTCAGCCCTAGGCTTCCAGGTACAGCATGGTATAGCACCAACCAATGACCTTTTGCTAATGAAGTTCTGTGAAGCAAGCAGTATTTAGAATATAGCTCAGTATTATCAAAGCTAAGAAAGTGGGGAACAACTGAACTCCTGCTGCTCTCAGGGTGAAAAATCCTGAGCTCAAGGCACGCTTTGACCTACTCTTAGCTCTAGGATAGCCCCACAGCTCCTCCTTTGTTTTTTATTTATAAGTTGAGTTATAATCATTATTATCAGTCTCCATTTGAGAGACGGTTTGGTATCGTATTAGAACCCAATTGGTGGCAATTTAGGTAAAGTTGTTTATCTGCCTCTGTAAGAACTGGATGACACAAGGGGTTAGGGCAAGGTAGGTCCCAATTGCCAAGATAAGAATAAGGAGGAGAAGGAGCCAAACAACTATGGGGCTTGAATATCAAGGCATAAGGGCATAAGGGGTGTAGTAGGACTGTAGATCTCACTGGAGGTTTGGGGGGTACATATATGTCCCATTTATCGGCTAAGAGTCATTACATAAAATAGCATCCCTCCCACAAGTTTCCCTTTGTCCAGTGGTTAGCAAGTCCAGCATAGTCCCTGTAAGGTCGTTTGTCTGTCCATGGAGAGATGAGAAGCTAGCAGCAGTGAAAGTTATGGCTCAATATGATTTGTCCTGGACGTCAACTGGACCGATGGTGTATCTCTGGACAAGTGTAGATCCAGCAGAAGTTGATGAACAATGGAAGGGAAGATATTTTTCTTTCTCAGTCTTTTTTCTGCTGCTGTGCTCATACAAACCTCTGGAATAATCTTTAGGGGGAGTAAAACATTGGGGGGAAGAGTTGGTAAGGCAGAAAGGAAGAATGTTAAAGAAACATGTATCTTGTACCATCTGTGTGGAAAGGGGCATTGAAGATTTGTTTGGTAGGCACAGTTGCAAGAAGTGGATGGGAAAGCGAGGCACAGAGATGAAACAGAGACATTAAGAAGGCACCGGGAACTGGGAGTCAGGTGGGACACAGAGATGCAGACAGGAAGGCATTCCCTGAGAGGGCGTCTCAGGGGATTATTTCCTTGTAGCTTCCAATCTAGAGAGGCTAACGGGATGGGACCTGTGCAAGAAGTATTGTGAGCATTAGAGTGGGTAAGGCAGCCAGGAGGGCATGGCTGGATTCTCCTTTTGGACTCAAACTTCCTGTTGAAGAATGCTTTTGTGAGTTTGTACTGGCCTTGGGGTGAAGTTTGTTTGGATTCTTCTTCCTTCTAAAGAGAGTCGGTCCAAACGTAGATTTCTGTGGGAAGACTAAAAAACTTTTCCTTTGGGAGGATGGATTTTCTTCATGTTCCATCTAGGTCTTTGCTTTAGGGTCGTTAATAACTGAATATACATAGGAGAGAAACTGCCCATTTTTATTTTTTAGGTTGGTTTTTGAGTGATTGGTGTGTTTTATTTATGACATTTTGAAGCTTAAGTTACAAAAGGGGTAAATATTTTAAGGTTATCACTGTTTGTAATCTGTGTTGAAGTGTAGACATACAGCTTGAGTTACAGCAAAAGCTATGTATCAAAGCACATGTTATGGAAGGAGCAGCTACTAGGCATTTGTAAAAACATTTGGACATATGTGGATCTATACCTTTGAGTTATTAAATGCTATGACTTTGGCCAAAAGTATGAACAGTTTGTCTGTCTAGAGGACTAGGTATATAAATCAGACTGAAACATTTTAGTTTGATGAGAAGCATCTCTTAAGTTTATATTTTGGAGATAATCAAATGAGATTAAATGTCTTGTAACAGTGATACCAGTTTATTAGAACACCACTAAGAGCACTTATCTGGAGTTTTACCAATGTTTAAACTCTGACTTTTGAAATTTAAATATGACAGATCATTAACGTCTTAATACCTTTACAATATGTATTTGTATAATCTTAGAAACATCATTTAGAACCTTAGAACTTATATAGATCCTGATTTAGTCAGTTACCAAAAGAGAGGTGTAGACATTATAAGACAAACTCCTTTGAATAAAGAATGGCAAAAGTTACTTTTGCCTCCTTAGGGTCTGGAAACAAGGCCAGCTCTCCTTTTCTTGTGAGATCCTTATTTTAGATGTGAAGAGAAAATGAGGAGGCAGCTGAATACTTGCAAGAGGAGTTATAGAAGGGAGGAGTCAGTAGATGTTTTAGCTAAAACTGTAGCCCTCAGAGATCTGAGGAAAGATAGGCTATAATCTGAGCAGATCTCTGAAAGATTTGAGGACCATAATCTGTTATCTACAAGCTAATAAGCATCTCTCTATATCTTAAGTGTATATTGGCTTTTAGTTACTTGTCTTAGATTAAATTTGAAAACACTTATAGAGAGCTAAATGAAGTTTACTTTTGGAATTGGTTAGTATTTTACATGACTAAACTCTAAATAGCAAGAGACCTAATTAATTAATATGACTATAAAAGACAGAGCTAGAGGCTGAATAAAGCTTACTTTGGGATTAATTCTTTCAGTTAGCATTTTGCATAATTATATATCTGAAGACATTAAAGAATTTTAGCACCCTGTGTGACTATAAGTCAATGAATAATAAATGGTATAAAATGCTACAGTCTTGATAAAGCATAGTTTTAAGGTGTTGAAGATTTTAATAATACCAATTTAAACATCAGCATAATAGGTAATGTCTAGTAATTATTAGAGCGTAACGAATAAATCCAAAAATGGTGTTATAAAAGGACTTGTGTGTAATTATAGAATATCAGTTGTAAACACACTTTTAAGGCTGATGTCAAATAGGAAGAGATTTGCAAAGTCATAAAATGTCGGTTTCCCAGTCCTGCAAGGGAACCGCCGATCTGCCACAGCGGCTGCCCCCCCGACCCCCCTCCCCCTGCACACCGCTGGTGTCTGACCCATAGAGACCTGGTTTCCACCCCCTGACCAGGAGGGTGGAGCTCGGGTTTGGGCAGCGGGAAAACGCATGGGGACCTAGGCATGAGTCCCTGGGAATTTCTCAGGGTTCTGACCACTGCGGCCTGAGAATAGGGATTAGACGTGACAGGAAGCCTCGGGAGTCCTTTCTGCTGGAACGTTTATTGGCGGGGTTTTCTCTGTTTCTATATCTTTCCCCAGAGGAGGCAGGGTTCTGGTACTCCGGGTGGGGAATTCTCATTAGCATGGGGCACACATCTGGCCTCATGGTCTTCGCGGAGACAAAGACAGAGGGAGGTATCGGGGACAGGACAGATGAAACATTTGCCAGATTATTTTCCTTTTTGCTCTTGTGAATACCTACGATCCCTCCAGGGCTAAAAGGGAAGGAGCCTGCAAAGCATCCTGCCAGCCCACCTGGAGGGGGTGAGGCGCTTTTTAGCGGCTTCAACTGTTCTTCAGCCCCAGAGGTCCTGCAATAAAACAGTTTGAAAACTTCTAAAATTTGTCCTTAAAGTTTAAAATCATTTATTTTGATCATTTTGGTACTTATCAAAACTTAAGGAGAGACCATCACATTACTGAGTATTCCATTCCCCCCTCCAAGAAGCACAAATTCTGTGATGACACCAATATTGCCCACCGAAAAAATTACTTAGAATTCTAGTTTTGTAAACTAATGTGATCTCTTGTGTTTGCAGGTCTAGTTTACTTGGTCTTATCTCAAAAGCCAAGAGACAATTGTCTATCTCTAGATAACAAAACACCTGTGTTACCTTCAAATACTTTATAATACACCCCAATTCACCAGAAACGTATATCAGAGAAGACAATTGGTTAGTATTTGAATTTAGTTTAAATGTAATGCAGAGTTTTTGCATTCTAATTCATTAATTGTACTGTTTTAGAATATGATTATCAGAACAAACGACATCCTAATATGTATTTATATAATCTGTTGTAGATGAGTCGAACATAACAAGTCCTTTATTAGACATTTCTTCTTCTCTCTCTCCCCTCCCCCTCCATTTCCATCTCCCCAACTCTGTTTCTGTGTCCAGTTACCACTATAATATCTGTACAGATGGGTTCGAAGGCTCTGCTCTGCTGCCGTCCTATTTCATTGACAAATGCAATGTTAATAGAATGGGTAATAACCCCCAGAGGCCAGCCTTCCTGCAGAATATCCTACAGAGTGGAAACAAAGGAGACAAATAGAACCAACTGCATGGACAGCAGAATCTCCTGGGCCTCCACACCTGACCAGCATCCTGACCTTCAGATCAATGAAGTGACCCTCGAGCATGATGGGCATTACATATGTGACATAGCAACACCTGATGGTTATTTCCAAGAACGAAATGAGCTCCAAGTACTAGGTACGTGACAATGTCCACATATTGTGGTATGTAAGGTCACTAGATTGTAAATAGAAACCAATGCCTTTATAATTTGTGACAAGACTGAATCTTTTCCCCCTTCTTATCTCTACAGTGCCCCCTGAAGTAGCCCTGTTTCCAGGGGGAAATGGAACTGCAGTTTGTGAGGCAATTACAGGCAAGCCAGCTGCACAGATCTTTTGGACTCCAGAAGGGCATTGTGTCAGTAAGAGTGAATCACACAGCAATGGCACTGTGACTGTCAGGAGCACATGCCGCTGGGAGCAGAACAATGTGACTAGTGTGAGCTGCTTTGTCTCCCATTTGACTGGCAACCAGAATCATTCCATAGAACTGAGCAGTGGTGGTGAGTACCTCTTTGGTGAGTACCTCTTTAACAAAATTGGTTTTGCATCTATATATCATCTATCTATTGATTGTTTCTATGTATGTGCCACAGTAACTATGAAGAGGACAACCTTCTGGGGTCAGCTTTGCCCTTCCACCGTATAGGATAGAACTCTGATCATCAGACTTGACAGCAAGTGGTTTTCCCTGCTTAGCTGTCCACAGGCCCACACACCTCTTTTTCTATTTTGTTTTCCTCTTTATTTCTTTCTTCTTCTGAGATAAGGTCTCTCTTTGTAGGTAAGTCTGGCCTTATACTCATGATCTTCCTCAATCTGATGCCTGAGTGCTGGGATTACAGAGGAACTATTTCTTCCATGTGGGATATAGGCTCAGGTGAGGACTTTCTGATAAGGACTCTGGTTGTTCATGAAATAAGTCCAAAAATCAGCTAGTGGAACTTCATGAGATAAAACATTTTCTGTACTGACTGGAGAAGCATCCTACAGAGAGGGAAATAAATCTTTCCTTTTACATTTCTGACAGAGGATTAATATCTAGATTATGCAAGGCATTAAAACAAATCTAAACACTAGGAAATCAAACAACCAAATTGAAAAAATGGGCTACTAACAGAGGAATTGATCACACCAGGAGAACATGGCCTACAGAATCAACACAGCAAGGCTCATAGGGGCCCACTGAACCTGAAGCAGGAACCACAGAACCTTCATGGGTCTATGCTAGGTCCTACGCATGCACATTATGGTTGTTATCTGGTGTTTTTGTGGGAATCCTAACAGAGTGGTGGTGTCTTTGACTCTTTTTGCCTGCTCTGGGAATCCCTTTCCTTCTATTGGATTGCCTCATCCAACCTTGATGTGTGGGTTTGTGCCTAGACTTGTATTGTTGTGCCATGTTTGGTTGATATGCCTGGGAGGCCTACTCTTTTCTGAATGGAAACAGAAGAGGAGTAGAGCTGGTGTCGGTGCGGGGGGGGGGGGGAGGGGGCTTGTGGGGGTCTGGGAGGAGTGGAGTGAGGGGAAACTGGTGGGTTGGGATGCATGTGTAGTGAGAGAAGATATAAGTAAAATAGAATAATAATAAAATAAAGTGGAAAATGAAGAAAAAAAAAATTAACTACTCTAGAAAATCCTCCCAATTAAAATAAAAAATAAAATAAAATAAAAAGTGACAAAATGGTGTTTGAAACTGAATGGAGAGTTCTCAGAAGAAGAGATACAAATCGCTAGGAAATATTTTTAAAACTCTTCACCATCCTTAGCCATCAGGATAATGCAAATTAAAATTACTTTGAGATTTACCTTAATTCAATCAGAAAGGCTATTATTAAGAAAATTAGAGAGAATGGATGCTTGGAGTGGGGAAGCTTCAGGAACTACAGTGGGAGTACAATTGGTGCAGCCATGGAGGAGATCCATGTGTCTGTTCGTCAGAAAGCTTGAAATACATCTACCCTATGACCAAACTCTTCCATCCACCCTGGGAATATACCAAAGTACTGAGACTACAGCGATACATCCCCATCCATGTTCATAGCTGCTCTAATCCTAACAGCTAGGGCATGGGAAGAGCTTAGATGTCCATCAACTGATGAATGAATCATGCCCATGGGTGTAAAATTGGCATGAATGATATAGGGGCTACCAACTGCTTCTGGGTTAAAGGCCTCAGAGGGAGACCCATACTTGGCATTTTAAATGCGGCCAATGGATAGGGAATCAGAGGCCATAATTCTGAAGACGCAGAATCTAATCTAACTCTTATAAATTTGCACCACTCTACCCATAGATTAGTGCCACTCTTCTAAGTCTCAGAGCAGTTTCTCTCCTCAGTGGATAGTGGTTAAAGCAGAAACTCTCGGCTGGTCAAGGAAGGAAAAAAGGAAAGACTGTAAAATTCAGAGGTCAGGGAGATCAGAGGAAATCAATTTCTGGAAATGAATGGTTCCTGAATTCACAAACTTTCAGCAAAATAGTTGCCTACCCAGGGCATTCACAAGGTCAAGCCAGTCAATATTCTAGCATAGAGTAGGAAGGGACCCAAGAGTCCCTGCCCTTACTGCTGAAGAGCTATGGACACTTAATGGTTTCTTGGCTAGAGAGAGTGAGTTATTTTTAAGGGAGTTGCTCCTGGTGGGACCCAACCCAGGAGTCAATCTGCAACACAAACTGGAGCCAGTGAGCGGGGTACAAAAAGACACAAAATTGGTGGGACAACAAAGTGGGATGTGGATCTGTAGGAGTCAGCAAGAGGAGCTGGTGGTGAGAATGATCAAGATGCAGTGTATGCAATTCTCAAAAAATATTTTTTAAAAATGAAAAAGAGTAATGCCTGTCAAAAGACTAAAATGTGCAAGGGACACATGTCAGGCAGAGGACTCAGGAGATCTAAACTTGATCTGACTTGAAAACCTCCTCTCTGTGGATGATTTTTTTTTTTTTTGAGATGGTGTTTCTCTGTTGTAATTCTGGCTGTCCTGGAAATCAGTCTGTAGACTAGGCAGCCCTCAAACCCACAGAGATGTGCCTGGCTCTCCCTCCCAAGGGCTGGGATTAAAGGTGTGCACCACCCTAGCCTGATTGAGGACTAATTTTTATATTCTCCAAAGATGGTGTTCAAGCTATGAAAGGAAGGAGCAACTTATAGTCCTACCTGGCTGTGAAGTTTATAAGCCAAATCAATGGCCAGAAAGGAAAGATATCCCTAAAGATTCACTAGTGACATCCACATCTTGGCAGCAACCAATATCTCTCCAATTATATTTAAGGCTCACTCAACAGGAGGAAAATCATCCTTCGTACTGGTAACCTAGACAACTTACTCAGGGTTATTGAGGTCATTGATCTTAGAGGAGAACAAACTACATCCCTTTCCTAAACCAGCATAATGCCTATCTCAATTCTATACACTCTTACACCCACCAATACATGTGGCTCTTAACCCTTATCAAAGAAGCTTCTCTTTGCAATAGATAGAAACCATTACAGAAAGCAAATATAGTCAAAAAGGAGAAAATATTGATCCTGGCATGTCCAGCTCCTATGGATAGATCTATAACACAATCCCTACAGCTAATGCTCAGGGAACATTGTAGATGAGGGGGCAGAATCATTACAAGAGGCTGAAGCCTGGAACTCTGCTGCAAGGAAATCTGTGTCCTAGAAATGACAGGGAGGCTTTACCCACAATACCTCAATAATATGGCTGCTTAATCAAGACTTAAACCAATAAAGCACCAATTGATAAGCAAGAAAAAAGGGGATATTTCATGGGCCTTCACCCTTAGACAAAGAACTACAGTTAAGGAAGGTATGATGAGAATGGGAGAAAGTCTTCCCTCAGGTATGATCCCGATTGATTATCCGATATCAAATGATCAGCCCTGAATCATGCACATGCAAGCAACACTGAGCAGACTCAGCAGATTGCATTTACATGCTATATATAAATATCTAACAATAACAATTCAAGAAGAAGTGTCTAGGAATTTGAGAGGGAGCATTGGGAGTTTTGGAGACATGGGGGAGGTTGGGGGAGCAAAGAGGAATGGAGGGAAATGATGTTTTCATAAAAATTTAAAAAATTGCAAGACACCCTTTTTTATACCTGGGGAGTATTAGCAATACTTAGTGTACTTTTATTCACTTGAAAAATATTTACTAATATCAACTAAGTTCAAAGGTAGAATTGATTCCTAAACTTGATCATGAAATACTGATACATGAGTAGCATTTGAATTATAGCTGATAAAGCTTTCTGATTTTGACTTTCTCTAAAACTATGGGAATATTGTAAATGCTTTTCAATGCTGTTTGCTCTAATTTCTTGTTCAGAACTATTACTGAGCTGACCTGACTTTGTGTCCTTGCCTGTGTCATTTAAAGGAATCACCATCACCCTGGGTTCCTTGCTGACCATCCTCTATGTGAAACTTTGCCTTTTTGGAATTATTCTGCTCATCATAGGATTCACCCTCTTCCTGAAGAGAAATTATTTCGGGTAGGAACCAAGGACTGAAATGTTAAAGATGGTTAGAAAGAAAATACTGACATAAATTTGAGTTAATGGTGGACATGGAAAGCTTTTTATATGGCTCCATCAGCTTTCCCCTCTGCTCTTCTTAAGCAATAGGCTTTTGTAAACAACTAAGCCCAGGCTTAGGTGTCCACAGCTCTGGCAGTAGCTTTGACCTTGCTGCAATCTTGACTGAGGAAGAACCTAGTCTGGCTCTCTTTGAGGATTGAGTGGCAGAAATGAAATTGCTGGAACTTTATAAGAATTTGTTTACAAGTTTCTTGACACTTGGGGGGTTTCTGTTTATTTCTCCATAATTGTATTTTTGTTGTTTTTTTTGTTTCTAGAAAATGAAAATTTAGAGGTCTGGAAGTCCATTAGTCTGATGACAAAATACAAGATTGCAGCCATTTGCAATCAACGTTCTGTTGGAAGTCCAGCTTCTCTGTTCCTGTCACCTTCATGTTTTATTAGAACTTTTATGAGAGTTGGCAGCACCTGTTTTGCCCTCTGTTTTGCATGCAGTGTGAACACACAGGCAAAAGCTAGGTTCCCACCAGCATATGTGCTAGGGCTGGGCTCTCTGTCCTCTCCCTTTCCTGCTCCTCTGGCCAAAGAAATATATGACTTAGCAGAAGGTGAACAGCAATGCTGGGGGTTTTCATCATCAGGTTCTACAGGAATGCTTCCATTAACCTCTTGTTCCTAGGTTCATTACAGTGACCATAAACATTGAACTGAAGCGCCATGACAAACCCCATCTTTATTCAGCCAGCAGCTGGCCTTCATTCTTTCCTGGCTTGTTGCCAAGTAGCAGGTCATTTGCCTTTTGTATCAATCATTGAGCACATGAACATGAGCCATTTCTTTAGCAGCATCTCTGCACTTCAGTGGAAGTTAAAAGTTGAGCCCAGAGAAGGAACAGACATTATAATGGATGCAATAGTGAAAGTCTCCTTACAGTTTAGAGCCCCAGGTGTCTTAATTCCCCTTGCTGTCTGCATTCTGACCTGCAGGGATTTGGAGGGAGCATTGAGATTAAGGGATAGATACTGGTGAACTCTAACAACTGTAAACCAAGACCTTGTCTTCATGTGATGCATAATAATCCTATAACAAAATAAAAAAAAAACAAAACTAGGTTTTAGTCTATAGATTTTTTCTTATTTAAAGAGGGTATTTGTGCTATTACTTTTCTTTTTAGTAAACATCTTAAAGAGAATGAGTGCATGATACTAGAAAATAGCAAGATAGTAGCCTCAGAGGGCACTTTAACAGTTTAATTCTTGTTAGTGTCACATTCTACTGTAGTTAATGGGGCCAGGGCCAAGGACAAAAGGGTGTTGCTCTAAGATTCTGTTTTACCCTCCGACTCTGTTCTCAGAGTAGTTTCTATTCATTGGGGGAGTGGGGAGAAGAGATGATTCCTTGTGGAAAAATTTTTAGGCCTGGCCTGGAGTATCAAGCATGTCTGCTCAGATTTCATTGACTGGTACTCAGACATATGACCACACTAGCTTGTAGGAAGTCTAGGAAATGCAGGCTGGTTGACTTGAAAACAAAGAATGAGGGTTGGTGCCCACTTAGCAAATCTCTGTCCACAGTAAGAGCAGTAGCAGTGCTAATGTCAGGGTAAATGCCTGTCTAATAGTAAGAAATCACTGTGTTTCAAGTAGTAAATAAGTTAGTATTTGTCAGAGGTCTATGTCCAGGGGAGTGCTGTGTAGTTGTCCTTCCTGATATTCTGGCTGGTCTAGCGGCCTGCTCTGGAGCATGGGATGTCTGCTCAAGTTGGTGGGTGAGAAAGGCAGTGGGAAGAGATTGGTAAAGAAATGGAGATGGCTTGGAACTTTTTTCCAGACGGAAATTTCATGGGACACTTGAGTATTTTGGTATGTTTCATTGCTATCTCTTAGAAGCCAGTTCTTTTCTAATGAGAGACAGAAAGTGAGTGGATCTCCATTGGAGGGGAAACAGCAGGAACTCATGTGATTAGAGGGAAGAGAAAGTCTTATCAGGATGAGCTGTATGAAAAAAGAATCAATTTTTTTAATGAAAGGGGAAAATAACATCCTACAGATAACCATGCCCAGGATCTAAATGTTATTCAAACTAGACAGCCCTGGAGGCCTGCCCGCCCTCTTTGCACACAGTGGCTGTCCCCTACAGATCCAGCTTGATGCTTCCCTGTTGTTGGGTGCAAGGCCTGTGTGATCTGCATAGCAGCTTTCTCTTTCTTGGAGCTCTAAGTAACTGAAGTTCTGCCTCCTGGCTTTCCAAGTGTCTTTGTGCTGTGGCTTTTCATCCCAAGAGTCTTTAAATTTTCTAAGACAGGAATGAAGAATCTGGTTCTTGTCTATTTACTAACTTCTGGGGGTCTGCTGGCCATCTTTGTTGTTGCCAAACTTGCAAAAGAAGCACACCACTGTGTTTTCATCTACACATGACCATTTCTCTATATGCATGGCTATGCCCATTCTTCTTTTCATATGAATACCAGTTACACTGAATTAGGGCCCCAAATCTTCCAGCTATTTTGTTTGCATTTTCACTAATTACAATGGAAATGATTTTATTTAAAATAAGGATTTACTCTGAGGTATTGGGATAGAATTTTAAGATAAAGAAGAGGTCGCAGACAGGCAAGTTAACCACTTACGGGAAGTCTTTGTTTAAAGGGGCACACAATCATAGGTACCTTTATTCATAGGTACATGTCCAAGATGTGTCAGGAGATATCAAAAGTTATGTGCAAATCAAGAATTCTCATAGAATTTTTGTATGTTCTTTACCAAATAGAGCAATTCAAATTGACAGAGAAACTGATGACTTAGTGGTGTATTCTTTGGTAAGTCATTCACACCAGCATGCAGGGATGAACTCAGTACAGCATTTCCTTTATGCGATGCTCGTTAACTGACAAAATGAGAAAATGGTGAGAGAGGTTAGAGCTGTGTTTGCTTCTTGAGAAGGAATACCAAGGAGGAGCTGGAGGGAACTTTGAGTAGCAAAATGTCAACACCTTGGTTTAGAAATGCTTCTCCAAGCTCACATCGATGTACAGATTCATCAGCTGTACATGGAAGAATTGCTTCTTCTCCAGTATATGACTTATTCTTTTAAATGCACTGCTTTAAAAAGGAATTCCCATAAAACGTATCTTGAGATTTTAATATGTCGACTGAATGAATGGGTTAAGCTTTGCTTTCTTTATTACTCAGCCAACATCATTGCTCTTTTCCCTGTGCGGACTAAATCATCCAACAGCACTTAGAATGGACAGGAAGATAACTGTAGGCAAGTGATGAGAGAAATTACCCTGAAGTCTGCTGAACTGAGCATAAACAAAGTTGACCCAGAGAGATCGACTCACTGAGTCCACGCGGGAGTTCATGGTGATTTGTGTTGACTAGATAACCACTGATGCTTTGTGGAGGACTTTGGCTTTGAGGTTATAGGTCTCCATCGCCGTTTTGCTACCGGGGAAGTCTGACATTCTGAGACATTTTTCAGAAATGAACTATCTTTCAGGCTAACTTTGAACTTATGACAATCCTCCTGCTTCAGCATTCTGCCTCCTGGAATAACAAGCATACACACCTTTGTTGAAGGCTAATAGGATCATTTTAACACTCTACAACTTACTTTTAAACTGAATATTTTTATAAGCAGATTTTGTAAGAATATTTTACTAAAAAGATTATTCTATAAGTCATTATCATGAATTTCAAGATGAGTGACTTCCCCAAAGGGTATGTTTTTCTAGATTTCTTGCTTGTCCCTTCTTTAAAGTTGATATGTAACACACACACACACACACACACACACAAAGAGAGAGAGAGAGAGAGAGAGAGAATCTCTGTGAGAAGCAGTGAAATATAGAGAAAGACAGAGACACTGACTTTGAAAGGAAAGACAGTCAAAATAATAAGGGAAAGAGGGACAGGTTGGTCTGACTGCAGGTCAGTTTACAGACTGCTGCTGTAGAGTACAGTCTTTCTTATAGCATTTGAAGTAATGCTGTTGGAAGTTCCTAGGGGAGGTAGACAGGGCAAGATAAGGAGCAGAGTCACGAAATAACCATTACAAAGACAGCACCGGTGAGCCTGCCAGCTAAATAGAACTCTGGTCCTTAGTTCTGCTTCACCAGAACCACAGATCCCAAGCAGACCCATCAATGTGAAAGCAAATTGACTCTTTTTCAGAAACAAAAATACCAGTGTATTACCTTCTACTTCAAAATGTATAAAATAAGGTCAAAAGTCTGTTTTCAACAGCTAGGAAAACACGAAAGGCCTTTACAAGAAATTAATTTAGCCTTTTTTAAATTTGTAAAAATTATATAAACTGATGTGTGCGTGTGTGAATGCAGCAATGGCACATCGTTTGTGTGGAGGTCAGAGTAGAATTTGTAGGAGTTTTTCTCTTCCTTTTCTCGTGGGTTTCAGGGTTCCGTAATTCCAAAATCTGGTCTAGAATAACATCACCGCAATTGACGCTAATTTGAAGCAAGAAAGGTTTGATTAAATTAACTAAATGTGGACCAGGAAGATGGAGTCTGACCAGGTCCATTCTGAGGTTCCCATGGAGTGAATCTGTCACCTGCTGAGCTCCCACAGAATGGCCCTGACTCATGTGCCACAGGTGCTTAAAAAGGTAGAACACGTTACCACCAGGTCCAGTCAGTGGCCAGCATCTATCCTGATGTACTTCCTGTCTGGATTATCTCCCACCTACAAGCAACCAGGCACATCTGGTGCATGGAGTACATCAGGTGCATGGAGCACATCTGGTTCATGGAGTACATCAGGTGCATGGAGCACATCTGGTACATGGAGCATATCTGGTGCATGGAGCACATCAGGTGGAGTCGGGTCAACCTAGGATCTAGCCACTCCTTACCCAATAATCCAAGTGGTTATGTCCTTGGGCAAGGGAGATTCATGACTATCTTACCTGAAGACCCACACCTAGCATTCCGGGAGATTATCTGTTTTTCTTTTAAAGATATCTTAGGCACAGTAGCTAAACTTTAAAATGTAATATTTGCTCTTAGAGTTCAAACTCAGATCCTCAGGCTTGGCTTTATATGCCTTTACATGGTGGTAAGTGCGTAGCCTGCCAAAATTAAATCTAGATCAGATAGACAATTTAAACAAACCTATCATCTCCAGGGAAATACAAACAGTCATTAAAAGTCTCCCCACAAAAAAAAAAAAAAAAAAAAAAGCCCAGAGCCAGCTGGCTTTACTGCAAAATTCTATCAGACATTGCAAGGAAAGTTAAGGCAGATACTCCTCAAATTATTCCAAAACATAGAAGCAGAAGGAACACTGCAAAACTGCAAAACTCATTCTAACAGACAACAATCACCCCGATACCCAAACCAGGCAAAGATTCAACAAAGAAAGAGAATTATAGACCAATCTCCCTTATCAACATAGATGCAAAAATACTCAATACAATACTCACAAACTGAATCCAAGAACACAGCAAAAAGATCATTCACCATGATCAAGAAGGCTTCATTCCAGAGATGCAAGGGATGATTCAACATAGGAAAATAAATCAATGTAATCCATGTGTTGAGGCTTGGCACAATAAAGAGAGCCCAGGAGAAGCTACTGGCAAAAGTGCAGCCCAGCAGCATTTTATATGCCAGTGCCATGGGATGACCAACAAGAACAGTACAAGCAGTGGAGTGAAGTCAGCTGGAGTCTTGAGGACAAACTGTGTGTGCTGCCGAGTGCAGAGCCAGAGAAGTTATCCAAGTCTTTTGGAGGACTTCAGAAGATCCTGCCAGAATTCCAGATAATTGAATATTGATTATGTTTTCTGCAGTCCAAAGACTTTGAGAAAGCTTGATAGATGTTTGTTTTCACTTTGCCCTGGGCATTAGCAACACTCATGATTGTTCCTCTTGTAAATAGTTTAGCTGGTATAGTGTTAAATTGTGTTGTAAAGGCAAAGCAATTTTTTTCATACAGAAAAAGGGAAATGTCGGGGAAGTCTATTTTTAGCTATGTTTGAAAATGTTTTATGCGCTGTTCGGTGGGGGGCTGTCTAGGGCGTTCTGTATTGTTTGCAGGTTTTGGATTTCTGGGGGGCATGTATAATTGCCTATGGTCTGTACATGTTATCAGTAGAACACCTAATGAGTTCTGAATCAATAAAAGCACCTGAGTGGACTCGCTTGGGGTTCCACTGTCCAGTTAGGCGCTGGCCAGGATGTGGTTCCTTCTGTTGAGGTCTGGCAGCATTTGCAATTATGAAATACACCTCCTTTTCTCTCTACGTGAGCCCCCACAGCAGCCTTCCTACTACACTTTATGCTAGAAGCTTTCCTCTTAGCACCACTCTCATTGTGTCCCATCGGTTTGTGTATGTTGTGGATTCATTTTCATTGAATTTTAGAAAATCTTTAATTTCACTTTTTATTTCTGTCTTGACCCATTCCTCCCACAGTAGGGAGTTTTTCAGTTTCCTTGAGTTTGCAGGCCTCCTGTTGTTTCTGTTGTTGTTTAAATCCAGCTTTAATCCCTGGTGGTCTGATAGGATACAGGGGTTTATTTCAACTTTATTTATTGATACTTGCTTTATGTCCTAGATTGTGGTCGGTTATAGAGAAGGTTCTGTAAGGTGATGAGAAGAAGGTATATTCTTTTGTGTATGGGTGAAATGTTCTGTATATATCTGTTGGGTCCACTTGATTTATAACATCTGTTAACTCCAGTGTTTCTCTGATTGTCTGTTTGACCTGTTTATTGGTGCGAGTGGTATACTGAAATCTCCTACTGTCAATGTGTGAGTCAATGTGTGTTTTAAGCTTTAGCAATGTTTCTTTTATAAGTATGGGTGTAGTTGTTAGGCACTGCTAGAGTGGCTTAGCAAGGAGACAAGGAGGTCCTCTCATAGGTGCATACCTGCCAGACCTCAGTAGAGGGAACCACCATCCTGGCAGCCACTATACTGGATAGTGGATCCCCAAGCATCTGAGCTCAGGTGTTTTTATTGATTTAGAACTCCTCAGGTATTCTGCTTATAGCACATGCTGTTTATTAGCAATCAAGCAACCCCCACATAAACCCAACACCTGCAAACAATACAAAATGCAAATTGGTAGGGTTTCCCTCACCCAACTGTGCACAAAACAATATTTTAAACACAATTAAAAGTAAACTTCTATAACATGTGAGAGCCCTTGTGTGTTGGGTGCATAGATGTTTAGAATTGAAATGTCTTGGTGGACTTTTCCTTTGATGAGTGTGAAGTGTCTTTCCCTATCTCTTTTGATTAATTTTAGTTTGAAGTCTATTTTGTTAGATATAAAAATGGCTACGCTGGCTTGCTTGGGTCCATTTGCTTGGAAAATCTTTTCCCAACCCTTTACTCTGAGGTAATCTTTATCTTTGATGTTAAGGTATGTTTTCTTGTATGAAGCAGAAGGATGGATCCTGTTTTCACTTCTATTCTGTTAGTCCTTGTCTTTTTATTGAGGAGTTGAGTCCATTGATGTTGAGAGATAGCAACAACAAATGATCGTTAGGTCCTGTTATTTTCTAGTTGTTGGTTGCGTTCGTGTGTGTGTGTGTGCATGTGTGTGTCTGTGTGAATGTTTGTCTCCTTTCTTTTGATTCTGGTGGGATGAGGTTATTTATTTCCTGTGTTAATAGGCTATCCTTCTCAGGTTGAAGTTTTCCTTCTAGCATCTTCTGAAGGGTTGGACCTGTGGATAGATATTGTTTGAATTTCATTTTGATGCTGAATATTTGTTTTTCTCCATCTATGGTAATTCAAAGCTTTGGTGGATATAGTAGTCTGGGCCGGCATCTGTGATATCTTAGAGTCTATAGCACATCTGTCCAGCTTGCTCTGGATTTGAGAGTCTCCATTGAGAAGTTGGGTGGTATTCTAATAGGTTTACCTTTATATGTTACTTGCTTTTTTTCCCCTCTTGTAGCTTTTAGTATTCTTTCTTTGTTCTGTATGTTTAATATTTTAATTATTATGTGACAAGGGGACTGTCTTTTCTGGTCCATTCTATTTGGTGTTCTGTATGGTTCTTTACCTTAGTAGGGATCTCCTTTTTTATGTTTGGAAAATTTTCTTCTATGGTTTTGTCAAAAATGTTTTCTGGGCCTTTGAGGTGGGATTCTTCTCCTTCCTCTATTCCTATTATTCTTAGGTTTGGTCTTTTCATCCTGTCCCTGATTTCCTGGATGTTTTGTGTTAGGGTTTTTTTTTTTTTTTTTTTTTTTTTGATGTAACATTTTCTTTTGCTGCTGTCTCCAGTTCTTCTATACTGTCTTCCACTCCTGAGATTCTCTCTTCCATCTCTCCTATTCTGTTGCTGTAGCTTGTCTCAGTAGTTCCTGATCACTTTTCCAGACTTTGCCTTTCCAAAATTCCCTCTCTGTGTTTTCTTTATGGCTTCTATTTCCATTTTCAGGGCTTGAACAGTTTTGTTCGTTTCCTTTATCTGTTTGCTTGTTCTTTCTTGACTCTCTTTAAGTCAAGAAATCTATTCTTATCTTCTAATTTTCTGTTTGTGTTTTCTTTTATGAACTTACTCAATTCCTCCCATTGTCTGTTTCTCTTTTCATCTATTTCTTTGAGGGATTAACCCATTTCCTCATTAAGGGACTCTATGATCTTCATAAAGTTGGTGTTGAGAACTTTTTCTTATGCTTCGGCAGTGACAGTGCATTCAGGGTTTTTTGGAGTAGGATAGTAGAATTTGGGTGGCGACATAGTGCCCTGGTTGTTAGTGATGATTGTGCTCTTATGTTGTCATTTAGGCATCTGGTCAGTCTGCTGCTGGATTTGCACTGGTGCTGAGCTTCTGGCTTGGGTTCCTGGGAAGGGAAAGTGGGGTTGGAGGAGAGTGGGGAGGGTCTTCTGAGGAGTGGGTTGTCAGGGCAGAACCAAGTAGACCACAGGTGGAGATCTCACCTGTTCAGTGGGCTAGCTGGGTCTGCAATCAGGAAATGTTTCTCCATGAGACAGAATTAGTATTTAACTTATTCTTCAGTAATACATAATAACTGAACACAGAGTTTGAGTTGCTTACTTGTTCATTGCTCTTAAGCTACAAAATGTGCTGAAGAAGTGTTTTATAACTCTGTACCAAGTGAGAAGAATTGCCAGTACTAAATATTTCTTTGAGTGCCTTTTTTCCGAGGACCATCATGAGATATTTTCATGCTTTAGTGATGTGTAGACTTCAAATCTCAGATTATTGATACAATATATCAATATTTTTATAATGTTTCATGCTTATTGAGTAAACAACTAAGAATGGTGTTTCTTCCCTTCCTGGTTTTCTTCTATTTTGCAGTTGTCCACAATAAGAATCAGGCTTCCTGCTCATTCTGTCTCTTTTTCTGAAGCCAATCTCTCAATTCATTTACTAATATTTTTGGAAGTTATTTATACATTTATTGCTGGTGAGACAATGATAGAAATGAGAATATTCCCTGCTTTATATTGAGTTGCAGAGTATAATATGGCAGTTAGGAGCCAAGATTTTATATATATAAAATTTTTTTATAATATTATATATATTTATATATATGTATATATATATATATATATTTATATAACATGGTTTCTCATTCACCAGCTGCATAAATTTGAATATTATTCAAAATGTTCTAACTTACTTATAACGTTAAGATTCTCACTTCCGCAGTTTCTCCTTTCTGTTTTTAATTAACCAGTTGGGTGACTTATCTTGAGATTATAATATTAACTCTTATTTAATGAAAGTGGATTCACATCTTTGTCATGTCTGCATGAGAGAGACTGCATCTGTAATGACAATATTCTCAATTCCCTGTATCGCTCCAGAAGTGCTGACACCTCATGCGTAGCAGTTTTACAAATGTTATGAATTGTGCATTTTTAATATTATATTATGGTATATTTATCAAATAGCAAATGTCTTTGACCTATATATGTATGTGGGGGAACTTGAGGTATTTTTAACTTAAAAGAATATCAATGGGATGATACGACTTTCCCTTCTCTTTTTCTATGAAGGGAAATATTGGGAACATATATATTGATAAGTATTGATATGTTTTTTAACTGTTAAAAATAAGCCTGTAGCCTTTATACCAGGACAAATATTTAAAATAGATGGTTTTATTTTAATTTTTGTTTTTTGTTTTTTGAAAGAAGACCTTGCTGATTTCTCATGTAGTTTCTCAACTTACCATAGAGCCCAGGCTCACCTCCCAAGGGCTGTGATTACAACCATATGGCCATATACATGCAAAAGTCCTTTTCATTATGATATAATAATAGAAATTCATTCTTCACATGTCCCAGTTGAGCAGTTACATCTAATTCAATATTTTGTCTATTAAAGTATTTTTGTCTCTTATCTTACCTCTCATTTCCTTCTGTTCCTCTCCACCTCCACTACTTTGAAAGTCATCCATTATAACATATATCCACTAGTGGCTCTGTTTTATTTATGTACATCTAAAAAGAGTGGTATGAGGTATAATTGAAATCTCTAAAGTGTTTTCTTTAAAATTAGGCTTTGTCTTTGTATTTAGTTGGGCTTTTCTAGTGAAACAGAACCAATAGAAGGGATATATACTAAAAAGGGATTTATTATGGTGATTATTTTCACACAGGAGAAGCAGGGACTTTAGTACCTTCTCATCCACGAGGCTGGGTATCTCAGCATCCCAATCTGTTACTGAAGGCCTGAAACATTCCTGGAGAGCCCCGGGTCCTCAGTCCATGCTGAAGAGCCAAGAAGCTGATTTCTGACATCAGTGAAGGTGGAAAACAGCAGAGACAGCAGCTGCACAGGGTCAGCTATGGGACATTTTCCCATATACAGCCATCTAGACATCCATATGCCATTTTGGCCATGGACCAAGTGTGCCCATCACTGCATGAACTGGCAACAGACCTGGGTGTTTTCTGTATGATGTTGGCTATGGAGACATACAGAATTTAAGCATTGTGGATGCTGCCCTGCAGAGGTAAAGGGAAGCCCGCGCGGGTATCAGTTTCATTAAGGATACTGGCTTATAGCTTTCCTTCCTTAGAATGTCTTTAGTTTGCCTATCAGTGTGAAATGAAACTGGAAGAAGTCTATATTTGTGAAGAGGTTGGGAAGACTTGGAACTTGTTATTATTTAAATGTTAGACATTTCCAGTGAAGTCATCAGGTCCTGAACTCTTTTTAATTTTTCTGATTGGGTATTATTTTGTTACTGGTGCAGTCTTATTGCTAGGTGTATTTGTTTAGACTTTTAATTTATTCATAATTCCCTTGTGCATAATGTGCTTCTAAGATTGTCTACATCTTTTTGGTTAACTGGTTTGTTTGTAATTATATATGGTAGTCTTTAATGGTTATTTTATTATTTAATGATTTAATTTTCAACTTACTATGATTATTATCAATACCTGTAGAAGTACTATAGAGACAGGGGTATCACTAAGTTGCCTTGCCTCTTTAGCTCTCTTGCCTCCAACTCCCAAGTGCTGGGATCATGGATGATGAACCAATGCTCCCTGGCTTTCTTATGATATTTTTGTTTCTGTGATATCAGTTGTAATGCTTCCTCTTTCATTTTGGTATTATCTATGTGGATCTTCTCTGTGTTCTTGATTCATCTACTAGGTATACATTTTTTATATTTAAAATGCAGATTTCAGAATTTCCTGAATTTTTAATCTTATTTTCCTCTTTTCTTTCCTTCCTTTCTCCATTCCTCCCTCCTTCCTTCCTCCTTGCTCCCTTGCTTTCTTCCTTCTCCCCCTCCTCTCCTTCCTCTCTCATTCTCTTTCTCTTTTTTCATACTAGGAATTGATCCAGGGCCTTACACATACTAAACAAGCACTATGCCACTAATTTATATGCATATAGCGGCCAGAGGGTTAACATCAGGTGTCTTCTTCAATTGCTCCTCCCCTGTATTTTGGGGGAAAAGTCTCTCACTGAACCTGGAGTTTATTTTTGGCTAGACTGGCAGCCAGACAGTGTCAGGGATCCTTCTGTCTCTAAGTTTCCTCACTGAAATTGCAAGTGTACACAATTGTATCATTTTTTTTTTTTTAACATTGCTCCTGGGACTCTTAATTCAGGTCTTCATGTTTTCATGGTAAGCATTCTACCAACTGAGCTGTTTCCCCAGTCTCTGTTTTTTATGCTTTTAAAAGTGTTTAGGGTAAGAATATGTTGTTAATGGGAAACACTGCATAATGCTACTAATGTAACTAATGTACTGTATTGTCAACCATTGCACCTTTCCTGTGTCCAGTTAACACTGATGAGTTTGCACCAGTAGCTATTGGCTACTGATTGCTCTCTTGCCCTTTATTTCCTGACAAGAGTGATGCTAAAGTCATGGGAAACAGTCTGCAGAGTCAAGACTTCTGGTACCAAGTCTACAGGAAAGAAAAGAAATGATACAATGGAAATGGACTTCACCGACCACTGAATGACTCAGACCTCCAGGCTGGCCCTTCAAGCCACTCATGAAGGATATAATGTGTGTACTCCTGCAAAGCTTGCTGGGAGTTTCCACTGTGGCAGTCACCTTCTTATATTTAGCGAGCGAGGCCCTTCACTGGAAGTGTGATACACTATTCCAGGTTGAGAGTTGTGAGACAGAAATGTTTAAAGATTTGTGGAGGAAACCTTGTTTTTCCCACACCACCCAATCACGTCACACTTTAATAATATTAATGTTAATATTTACAGAGCACTTACTACACACTATAAGCTTATGTGATTTCCATGCATTAATTCACGTTGCTGTCGTAGTCCATGAAGGACGATTAGAAAATCAGGCATACAGGTGAGGAGTGTCATTTTCCATATTTTCAATATCTCCAAAATAGAATGAGTATCAGCTATCTCCTAATCTGAGGACAGTTTAGTGTGTGGAAATACATACTATAAATACATAGTTAGATGCAGAAAATGGGACAGAAGAATTGTGAGCACCAGGGGAAGGAGTGAGGTGTTATCAGTGCTACGTTCCACTCATGAATGGTCATTGTATTCTTTAGCTCACAGTGCCTATGATTACTTGGACAAGACCTATACCAGATTGAGAGAATCAGCATGCTGTCACAGACGGGTTAAGGGATAATAAGGTCTCATCTGTCTGTAAGGATGAATACGTACCTAAAAGATAACATTTTTAAAAGTTTATATATATATATATATATATATATATATATATATATATATATATATATGGCATGTTAGTGTGTATATGTATGTGGCATATGTAAGCATGTGCAGATAAGCTTCTTTGCAAGTGCATATGTAGAGGCCACGGATTGTCCACAGGTATCTTTGTCAATTGCTCTCCTTTTTTTTTTTTTTTTTTTTTCTGAGGTAGGGACTTTCACTGAAACCAGAGTTTGATGTTGCAGATAGATTGGCTGTCCAGCCACCCTGGAGATCTGCCCATCTCCTCCCTACCTACTCTTGCTCCAGTGCCCAGCTAAGTTGATCACAGTAGCGACATAAAATGTGACATCTCATCCGAGTAAGTAATATGGTGACGTCACTTTCTTCCTATCTGCTCACCCACATTTACTGTCAGTTTTCTGCCAGTGCTGTCAATAGATCCGCTTTTGGGTTACAGAGAAGGATGGAAAAGTCTGGGGAGTGGATCTAGACAGATAAATGAGATATTCCAGCACGGGTCATACCTTATGAGAAATAATGTCATGAATAATTGGCTTTTTTTTTCTATTCTTTCTCTATGTAGTTAGTATGTTAAGAACAATCAACAGTATTGCTCAAGTCACAGTTAGGAAACAGCTAAAGCAGAGAGGGTGAAGCCAG
>JAMJFZ010003449.1:30000-65941 GCA_026225945.1 Cricetomys ansorgei
CTCTAATGAATTTCAATTCAGCACTGATTTTCCGGCCGACTATAATATGTAAGATATATTCAACAAATTAAAAAGGGCCATGTTAAATAGGGACATCTACATAAAACACATATCTTAATAAAACAGATATATGGAGTATATATATGTATATATTAAAGGAAAAAGGTAACTTTATTAGATTGGCTAATGAAATTCTCTAAAACACAAAAACAAGATAGTGAAACATATTAAAAAATTAAGTCAATGTATATTTGTAAGAATACATTTTCACCTTTACACAATATCCATTGACCTCAGATCACCAAAGTTAATAAATTGTTTTATATTATTTTTATTTTATGTGTATTTTCCTGCAAGTTATGTATGGGTACCATGTGTGTGAAGGTCCCTGAAGAGGCAAGAATAGGGTGTCAGTAGCACTGGAGTGGCAGATGTTTGAAAGCTACCTGTTGTAGATGCTAGTAATCAAACTCAGGTCCTCTGTGAAAGCAGCACATATGTGAGGGCTAAATTTATGTTTTAAGTTTTAATTACTGTTCCTAAGAGATCGATAAAACAAAAGTGTCTCTAACCTGTAAGCCCACTTGCCCAAAGACATGTACTTCCTGAAATGCTAGAAATGCTGTTGTTCATGTAAGGTAACAAGCCACATGGTTTTACTTCTGTAAACAAGCTTGGTTGATCCAACTGTACTGGGTGTGCTTGATCACACATAGGTGGGAGATATGTGCACAGGAAGTACATAAGGATGTGTACTTGCCCCTGATTGGATGAAGGGCAGTGTATTTTAGGGTAAGCTGGGTCCAACAACCTCAAGGTGATCACAAGATGCTAACTGATTTTCTGATTTACATGTATGCATGCTATTTTCACTCATACATAATGTTGATCCATGAAATTCTGACATTTTGTGGTGCAAATATGTGTGATAACATCATCCAGAACAGGAAATCCATATGGGTAACTAAGAGTCCAATGGTTCACTTTTTAGAAACAGGTGAAGAAGGGCCACAGGGCTGCCCTGAGTAGTGGGGATGGTGATACAGGTTGGCTAAGGCATATGTGGTGAAATGCTGTCACCCCAAAAGTGAACACCCTTTTCTATGTAGGAGATAGTTTATCTCCCATATAAATAGCAGTGTTTAGCTTCTGAGGATAGCAAGGCTACAGGGGTTTCAAAAATACAGATAGTTGTCGTGAACAGTGGTGTAGAAATGGCCCCAAACCATTTCAGATCAAATCTGTTGGTTCACATTGTCAAAAATGGTGGAGTCAGAAGCTCTAAAACTCTACCCTTTCCCACAGGCAACAATTGAACTGCCCCCAATTCACAATTTCGGAACTCTGAGACTTGGTATAAACAATCAGAGGAGTACTCTTGAGCTTCAGGGGTGGAGGGCTTGGCATTTAAACTCTCCTGCCTATTATCCTCTTCCTAGCTGTCTAGTTATCACTGAACTGGAAGCAGACCTTTCTTGGAAGAACTGTCCTTCATTTCTAGCCACCGGAGAAATGCAAATCAAAACCACTTTGAGGCTCCATCTCATCCCAGCTGGAATGTAATTTGTAAACACATTACCAGTAGTGACTTGGATATGGGAAAGTGGAACCTTTATTCACTGCTGGTGAGAGTGTACATTGGAGTGGTTACTATGGAAACCAATATGTAAGTGCAGCTACCATATGACCCACATATACCATGGACTAGGAATGGACTAGCTTTAGATGCCCATCAACAGATGAAGGTAATAAAAATGTAGCATGTTCACATAGTGGGATTTTATTCGGCTGCAAAGACAAACGAAATCTGCTTGAGTTTGGAGCCAGGATGTGGTATATGAAGCGGGGCAACTCAGTCAAAGACCATGTTTTATCTTATGTAGAGATCCTAACTTTTATTGTTTACATGTACATAGGAGAGCATGGGAAAGGAGCAGGAAGCATTAAGAATGTGTTGGGAGTCACATGTGACACAGAGGAGAAAAGACTGCTGAGGGTGGGAGATCATAAGGGAGGATGAAGAAGAAGAGGGTTCGGGGGAAGCAAAAAACAAAAGCAAATTTTGTTGGAAAACAACCACAAGGAAACATAATTCTTTGTGTGCTAATAAATAGCTAAGTGATTGTATCTGCGCACTTTGACTTGTCTAGTGGCCTTTTAAGGAGTTGGCACAGGGACTTTATTGATTCCTCTTTAGAACCATCTCAGAGCTGAAGCAGCTTCCTGTGTGGCCTCTGTAAGGAGCCGCTGACAGACATATTCAGACCCAAAAGAAGTCTTTACACATGTAAGAAAATAGAAATAACTCCCTGCATCCTATCAGATCACCCACCCCAGAAAAACTCAAAGCAGTTCCACTAAAATCAGGAACAAGAGAAGCTTGTCTACTCTCTTCATACCTGTTCAATATAGCACTTGAATTCTTAGCTAGAACAATAAGGCAGCTGAAGGAGATTAAGGGGGTACACATAGGAAGGGAGGAAGTGAAAGCATCTTTATTTTTAGATGATAAGTGGACCCAAAAATTCCACAAAGGACCCACTATAGCTGATAAACACTTTCTGCAAAGTATCCGGATACAAAACTAATTCAGGAAAGTCAGTAGCCCTCCTATATACAAATGACAAGTGGACTGAGAAAGAAATCAGGGAAACAAGATTCACAATAACCTCAAATGCAAAATATCTTGGGGTAATTCTAGTCAAGCAAGTCAGAGACTTGTGTGACAAAAGTTTCAAGTCATTAAAGAAAGAAATTGGAGAAAGTATCAGAAGATGTACAGGTCTCCCACTCTCATGGTTCAGTAGCATAATAAAAATGGCCATCCTATCAAAAGCAATCTACAGATTCAGTGCAGTCCCCCATCAAGATTCTAATCCAATTTTCTACAGGTCTTGAAAAGTCAATTCTCAGTTTCATTTGGAAAAGCCAAAAACCCAGAATAACTAAAACAATCCTGAACAATCATACCTGGAGGTATCATCATTCCTGATTTCAAGTTGTACTACTAAGCTATAATAATAAGAACAACATGGTATTGGCATAAGAACAGACATGTTGATTAATGGAACGGAATGAAAATCCATCATAAATCCACATACCTACAGACATCTGATTTTTGATAAAGAAGCCAGAAATACGCACTGGAAAAAAGAAAGCATCTCCAACAAATGGTGCTGGTCTGGTTGGATGTCTGAATGTAGAAGATTGCAAATAGATCCATACTTATCATCCTGCACAAAATGCAAGTCCAGATGGATCAAAGACCTTAACATAAAACCAGATATACTGAACCTGAGGGAAGAAAAAGTGGAGAATAGCCTTGAATTCATTGGCACTGGAGACAACTTTTTGAACAAAACATGGAGAACTCAGGCACTAAGATTAATTATTATTTATTAATTTATAATATAAATTAATATAATTGATATAAACTGATATAATTAAAGAAGTTAATTAATTAACAATTACTAAATAGGATGCCATTAACCAACAATCTTCTATAAGGTATAAGGTTATTTGGACAAATTTGCTGCCCATAGAATGGGGAAAGATTTCCACTAACTCTGTATCTGATAGAGGACTGACAGTACAGTTCTAAACAGAGAATTCTCAATAAAGGAATCTCAAATGGCCAAGAAACATTGAAGGAAATATTCAACATTCTTAGCTTTCAGGGAAATGCAAATCAAAACTTCACTGATATTCCATCTTACACCTGTCAGAATGGCTAAGATCACTAATACCAGTGACAGTTTATGCTGGCGAAGTTGTGGAATAAGGGTAACACTCATCCATTGCTGTTGGGCGTGCAAACTTGTACATCCACTATGGAAATCAGCGTGCTGATTCCTCAGAATGCTGAGAATGGATCTACCTCAAGATCCAGCTCTACCACTCTTGGGGATGTTTGGACACTTCATCCTACAATAAGGACACTTGATCAATCATGTTCATTGCTGCTGTTTTTATAATAGCTGGAAATTGTAAACAACCCAAGTAGTCCTTCAGCAGAAGAATGAACACACAAAATGTGGTACATTTACACGATGGATTATTACTCAGTTGTTAAAATGACACCACGAAGTTTGCATGCTAATGGATTGAACTCAAAAAAAAAAAAAAGAAAAGAAAAGAAAGCATCCTGAGTGAGTTAACCCAAGTCCCTTGCCCAAATATGCTACATCTTCTATTCAGTTGCATGTGGACATTAGCCATTAAGTAAATGATAATCAAGCTACAATCCTTAGACCTAGAGAGGTTAGGTCTAGAGGAAGGGACTAGGGAGGAAACACGAATCTCCCTGGAAAGAAACAGAACCGATTTTCTGGGTGGCCTTCAGCAGGAGTGATAGGGAATGACAGAATGCGGCGGAGGTGGAGTAGGGATGGAGTTGAGGGGCAGAATGTGGGAAAAGGCAGTTAGAATTGAAGGACATTTGAGGGTGGTACATCATCCTAGTGCAGTGGAAACTTCCTAAAATATATTAAAACATCCAGATGAATTGTTGGCCAAAGGGGTCCCACGGAAAACCCCAAACAACCCAGGCTGTTGCCAAGACAATAATTGTTCCCTACAAACTGACAGCAAGGCCCCATTGTTGAAGATAACACACACACAACTCATTGACCATGAAGAAGTGAAGCTGATGCCTACAGAGAACCTTTACCCCTACATTCTAGTGCCTTTGTTATGGGAAGGCATATGCAGGGCACCAAAGAGCATGCAGGGGTATGCAGGGCACCAAAAGAGAAATGTAAGCACCAATCCAACCACAAAACTATCGATGTGCAATCTGTCCTTCTTGCAATATATTTTAGGGCAATGGTGGCACAAAGCTTGTGGGAGTAACCAGCCAAAGTCTGATTTGACTGATGGTCCACTCCAAGAGACAAAACTCATACTGTCACTACTTGGATGACCAAGACCCAGAGACTAGATTGCCCAGAGACCTAAGGTAAAAGCAAACACTACTAGTCTAAAACAAAAGGAAGAATGAAATGACTCCCAATGATATTTTACTGTACTCATAAATCAGTGCCTTATTAATCCATCATTAGAGAAACTTCTTCCTATAGCAGATAGGAAAAATGGAGAAACACATAGCCAGACACTGCACACACGTACACACACACACACACACACACACACACACACACACACACACACAGAGAGAGAGAGAGAGAGAGAGAGAGAGAGAGAGAGAGAGAGATAGACAGACAGACAGACAGACCGTGGAGCACACACAACTCAAAAAACTCCCTCCTCCACACAGAGCTCAGGGAACCTCGGGGAAGAGAAGATGGAACAAGTATAAAAGCTTGAGGAGATGGAGAACACCAGGAGGACAAGGACTTCTAAATCAACTCAGCAAACTTAGGTGAACTCACAGAAACTATAGAAGCAAGAACAGGGCTCCAGAGTCTGCCTCAGGCAGGTCCTCTGTGTATGCATTAGAGCTTCAGTTCTGTATTTTTATAGGACATCCAAGTGTGTGAATGAGTAGGTCTATGATTCCAGTGCCTTCTCTTGGGATCTTTTGCTTTTGTTCATTTGCCTTGTCCAATTTTGATGTGATGGGTTTTGTTTTACCTATTATTTTTTATCCTGTGATGTTTTGTTGCTATCTCTTAGAATCCTGTTCTTTTCTAATGAGAAACAGAAAGGAAGTGGATCTGGATGGGAGGGAAAATGGGGCGAACTGTGAGGAGTAGAGGGGAGAGAAATTATTATCAGGATAAGTTGTATGAGAAAAGAATCTATTTTTAATAAAAGGGGGAAAATAATAACTTACAGATAACCATGCCCGGGATATTGTGAGATTATTGAAGCTAGACAACCCTGGAGGCCTGTGCTCCCCATTTGCACACAGTGTCTTTCCCTTACAGATCCGGCATGATGTTTCCCTCTTGTTGGGTGCAAGGCCTGTATGATCTGCATAGCAACTTTCTCTTTCTTGGAGCAATAAGTACGTGAAGTTCTGCCTTTTGGCTCTCCAGTTGTCTTTGTGCTGTGATTTGTTATCACAAGAGTCTAAATTCTATATGACAGGAATGAAGAATCTGGTGCTTGCCTGTTTTCTACCTTCTGAGAGTATGCTGGCAATCTTTGTTGTTGCTTAACTAGCAGTAAGAACACACCTCTGTCTTTGCTTTCATCTTCACCTGACTATTTCCCTATATGCATAGTTGAGCCCATTCTACTTTTTGAATGTATACTAGTAACATTGGATTAGGTCTGAACTTTTTCCAACTATATTTGTTTTCATTTTGAACTAATTACAACGGAAATTACATTATTTCAAAATTAGTCTATATTCTCAGGTATTGGGATAGAATTTTAAGATAAGAAGAAGGGAGGCAGGCAAGCAAGCTAACCCATAACAGCAACTATTATTTAAAGTCAAACATTATCCTATGATCCATCACCTTTATTTTTAAGTACACATCCAAAAATGGGCACAAAGACAGACCAAAAGATATGTGCAAATCAAAAATTCTCATAGAAGTTTTATGTAGGCCAGTCGCCAAATAGAGCAGTTCAAATTGAGAGAGAAACTGATGAATTAATGGTATATTATTTGGTAAGTCATTCACACCAGCATGCAGGGATGAACTCAGTAAAGAATTTCATTTATGTGATGCTCATTAACTGATAAAATGATGAGAGAGGATAGAGCTGTGTTTGCTTCTTGAGAAGGAAAACCAAGGAAGAGCTGGTAGGAACTTTGAGTAGCAAAATGTCAGCACCTTGGTTTGACAATGCTTCTTTAAGCTCACATAGATGTACAGATTCATCAGCTGTACATGGAAGATTTGCTCCTTCTCCAGTATATGATTTATTATTTCAAAAGCACTGTTTTAAAAAGGAATTGAGATAAAAAAAAAAGTGTCTTGAGATTTTAATATTGTGAGAGAAGGAATGAGTTAAGCTTTGGTTTCTTTCTTTACCACACAGCAAACATCACCGCCATTTCTCCTGTGCAGTCTTAATTATCCAACAGGATATAGAATGGAGATGAAGATAAAGATAGACATTTGAGGAAGAGAAATCACCTTTAAGTCTGCTGAACTGAGCATAAACAATGTTGACCTGGAGGGATAGATTCACTGAGCCCACAAAGGGGTGCATGATGGTTTGTATTTGACTGGAGAAGCATTCCAGATGCATGCTTTGTGGAGGACTTTGGTTTTGAGGTTACTGATCTCCATCACCCTTTCGGTACTTGGTAAGTCTGACAATCTGAGAATTTTTTTTTAGGAAATGAACTGTCTCTCAGGCTAACTTGGAACTCATGATGATCCTCCTGTTTCAACCTCTTGACTCCTGGAATGACAGGCACGCATCTTTGTTGCAGGCTAATAGGATCATTTTAACATTCTACAATTTACTTTTAAGCTGAATATTTTTAATAAGTAGGTTTTCTACTAATATTTCACCAAAAAGATTATTCTATAAGTCTTTATCATGAATTTCAAGATGAGTGCTTGTCCTTTTTTTAAAGCTGACATTCCTCTCTCTCTCTGTCTCTCTCTCTGTCTCTCTCTCTCTGTCTCTGTCTCTCTCTCTCTCTCTCTCTCTCTCTCATACACCCACACACACACACTCAGAATGAAGAAGGTGGGGAGAATCTCTGAGAGAAGCAGTGGAATGCAGAGAAAGATGGAGGCACTGACTTGAGTAGAAAAGACAGTCGAAATAATGAAGGAAAAAGGGATAGGGTGGTCTGAATGCAGGCCAGTTTATAGACTGGTGCCATAGATTGCAGTCTTTCTTAAAGAATTTGAAGTAAAGGTGTTGGAAGTTACTAGCGGAAGTAGACAGGGCAAGATGAGGAGCAGAGTCATGAAATAACCAGGACAGGTGGTGAGCCTGCTAGCTGAAGTAGAACTCTAGTTCTGCTTCACCAGAACCACAGCTCCTAAGCAGACCCATCAAAGCGAAAGCAAATTGACTTTTCTTCAAATACCAAAATACCAGATCATTTCCTTATACTCCAAAATGTATAAAATAAGATAAGAAGTCTGAGATCAAGAACACCATTAATAATCCTTTTTCAACCACTAAGAAGACATGAGAGGCCTTTACATTTAAGTTAATTTAACTTTCCTATAACTTGTAAAAAATATATTCTGGTGTGTGTGTGTGTGTGTGTGTGTGTGTGTGTGTGTGTGTGTGTGTTTGAATTCACTTATGACATAGCATTTGTCTGGAGGTCAGAGCACAAATCGTAGAAGTTGTTTTGTATAGGTCAGGGGTTCAAACTCAGATCATCAGGCTTGGCTGCATCTGCCTTTACATGTGAGTCATCTTGCTGTTCCCAACCCTAGTAAATGTAGACATTTGTTTTGTAATCCAGCACATAGTCAATGCAGATAAAAACACCTAGGAGACTTGAAAAAATACGTATTCTGTACATTGGGACTGTTTTTATAAATGTCTGTTTGGTCATTATTACTGATACTGTTATTAATATATTCTATGTCTATACTACTTTTAAAAGTTCTGATTGATCTATTCATTTATGAGGAAGATGTGTCAAATTCTCCATCTATGATTGTACAGTCTCCATGTCTCTTTAATTTAATTAAACTTTGCTTCATGTGGTTTGAAGCAAATATTACTAGGTATATATTTAATCATGACATTTAGCATTCTATAATTTTTAAAATTTCTAGTAACAGTTTCTGTATTTGAAGAATCTTTCTCTTTTTAATATAGACTCTAGTTCCTTTCTTTCCATCTCCTTCTCTCTTCACCTTCCCTCCTCCCTCCACTGTTGTGTGAAGTTTATTTGACTGCCGGAAGTTTTTGATGTAGTTAAATGGTATGTTACAGTATCACTTGTAATGTTTGTAACTACCAGCACTCCATATGCATGCACATATCACCAGCCATTTAAATTTTTTTTCATGCTTTTATGTATGTAGTGATCATTTTACTGTTTTTTTTTTGGTTTGCACTCCTTTATAGTTACTAATCTTTTTCATTCATGTACTGGCCATTTGACTATCATTCTTCTTGTGAAGTATTTGTTCAAATTATCTTTCCTGTTTTCAATACTGGTTTCTAAAGTGTTTGAATAGGTTGTTGAGATTCTTCATGTGTTAGTGTTAGATTGTGTCTAATGCTTCTTTGCCATCCACTGATAATGATCATATGACCTTTCTCCATTAACCTGTTGATGTGACGGGTGTTTGAATGTTGGACCAGGCTTGAATATCTAAGATAAACCCCACTGGTCATGTTGTATGACTCTTTTTATAAGCTCTTGAATTTGATTGGCTAATAACTTGGTGAACATGTGTGTTTTTCACTTGCATTCAGAAGAGCGATTGCTCTGCATAGTTTTTGTTTTTCTGATGCCTTTATCATGGTATTGGGTAATGTCATCCTTATGAAGTAAATTAGTGAATTTTTCTTATGATTCTATCTTCTGAAAAAGCTTATAGAAAATTCATCAGTGAGTGCACCAGGCCCTGGCACTTTTTGTCTCAGAACTTGTAGTTTTTATTTAGCTCATTTATACATATATGTGTTTCTTCTCATATAAATTTAGGCAGATTGCATCATTCAAATATTTTGCCTGTTTCATCTAGGTTATTGAGTTTGTGGGATAGCATTAATTACAGTATTTTCTAGTATTCTCCAGTGTTCACTGGTATTCAAATAATATTGCTTCTGTTACTTGATGTTCATAATGTGTGCCTTCTGTTTTTTTCCTTAGTTGACTAATTGATTGACTCTCTTAATTAGTATTGCTAGCTAATTATCAGCCTTACTGATCCCTTTAATAATCAGCTTTCAGTTTTATTGATTTTCTCTATTCTCTTGTGCTCACTGATGTTTGGCTCTCATTTTTTTTCTGTTTGGTTTTGGGATGATTGGAACTACTTTTTCTAGTATTTTTAACATTGTAGTTTAAGTGGTTGATTTTAGATAATTTTTCTTTTCTAATACAAACAGTCAAGGCTAAAACTTTCTCTCTAATCACTGCTTTATGATATTCTGGAGGTTTGATAATTTATATTTTTTCCTTAGTTCAAAATATTTAAAATTCTTATGAGATTTCATCTTTCACCAAATTATTAATAAAAATGGCATAACATCATCTCTAAACATTTTGGGGGCCCATTTACTATTAATTATTTTTAGTTTAATTCAATTATAGTCAAGGAGAGGCATGATATGATTCCATTCTTTAAAATTTGTTTGTATACTGGGCAAAAGAGATGGTTCAGTGGTTAGCAACACTGACTGCTCTTTCAGAGAACCTGGGCTTAACTCCCAGCACCAACATGGTGGCTTACAACTATCTTTAACTCCACTTCCAAGGTTTCCAGTGTCCTCTGCTGGAGGTACCAGGCATGTAAGTCACACATTTAAATTCATACAAGTAACATACCTACACATTTAAAATAAAATTCAAGATTTTTATATATGTTTTATGGCTCAGGCTAAAGTCTTAGCTTTTTGAAAGCTTCTTATTGAGTTTGAAAAATATATGTATTCTTCTACTATAGAAAGTCATCTGTAAATATATAAATCATATGAACTGGAGTTGCTGTTTTCACTTATGCCTTGCCTAATTGTATACTTATTGTTGGTTTCTCCATTTTTTTCAGAGGGATGTTGAAATCTCTAAACTACAGAAGTGTATTTTCCATATTTTTTTCTGGCATTTTGTAACATGGTTTGCTTCTTCATCTAGAGCTTCTGTTGTTAAGTACCTACAAGCTAAGCATTCACATTTCTTCTTGGAGAATTGATGGTGCATCTTTATACAATGCCCATCTTTATCCTTGATATCTTTTCTTGATCTCAAGTTGTCTGTATCTAAAATTAATACAATCATCTTCCTTTTCTTTACTTTTAGCATAGAATTTGCAATTCATCTTCTCTCACACTTAAACATCTGAGAATGGAAGAGGAATGGCTTCTTGAGAGATAGAATTTCAACAGGAGGGGAAGGGAGGTGGAGTTCTGCGGTAGAAGCATGTCCACTGAAGTAGCAGAGGCTATGATTTCATTGTTGTTCTAGAAAAGAGAAAAAGCAGCTGCAAACTGCAAAGATCAACAAAAACAAAGGCAATCCCATAATGCATAGATTTGGACTATTCTGATTTTCAAGTATTCTACTGAACACAAGAGAAATAATTCCCCATGGAATCTGGAACTATGGAATTTAAAAGTCAAAATACTCATAAATTCTCATTTCAACTTTTCCTTCAGTTTCTGTCTTATTTTTTTTTTGGTTTTCTTAGAAAGTAGAAAAACATAAAGGAGAAAGGGAGATGCCAGATGAATCACTTTTAATTCTGATCTTTAAACTTACTGAAAAAAATCTCCCCACTGTCTAGGTAAGGTGCCTACCATATGATCAATCAAAAATAATTGGAGTGTGGTATATGGAAAAAGATGTTCACACTGACTAAGGCCATGTCTGGAGAAGTGATTAGGACATGCAGAAAGGGAAGGGTTCCCTTGTAAAATACTGTTAGTAAATGAGTTGTCTTATAAATGAGAAACCATTAACTGGTAACTTGTAAATGTGGCTTTCAAGATATTAATACACTTACAACCCCAGATGTCATAATATCTAGTTTATGTTTTACAATGATTTTTTTAATGTTTATCTATCATGGTGAGTAAGACTTTGTTGAGAAAAAAGGTTTTTACTCTATATGAATACATAAAGTAATTTTATTCTTTGATTATTTTCTAGATTCAAGCTATTCAGCTTTGGGACAGGAGAAGGGGACATGGGATTATTCACTTCCTGCGGCAGAAGGTAGCATTTTTCCTTATGTAGTGACCATCACTAAGGAGATGTAGAGCGGGTCTTGGTTAGAAAGGCAGTGATACCCTGTCTGCAGCATCCCAGTCTTAGCTCAGTAGAAGCATCTAGTGGTCCAACTGCTGTGCTATGACGGGTCCTGAGTAATCGGTCTGCTAGTTGTTTCCCCAACAAGGCACAACCTTGTTTGCCTCTATGTCTTTGTCAGCTTGGAGTGATGGAAAGATCATGGTGTCCTAGTCCCTGTTCTATGGTTTCTATTAAAAACACCCTTCAGCAAACTCATATCAGTGATGGTGCCTCTTGCCAATGTACAGGATGTATGAGGTTCTAAGTTGGAAAAACTTATAGATTCTGGGGTTTAATTTAAACTTTCTGTAGATGAACAGAATGGTCCACTTGTATATTTAATTCTGATAGGATACCGAAACAGATTCTATGGGTAAAACTCATAGCAAAATTGTCTGTGAGTTTATATTTACCTAGGAAGAAGGAACAAAAATATATTGAATTATTACCTTTGATAATTTTACATATTCTCAGTAAGATTTTAAGTATTTTGTGTTTTTAAAAGCATTCATGCATTTTCCTGGAAGTATTTCTAAGTATCTTCTCTTTCTATTGATTATTGTTTTTATTTTTCAGAGATGGTAAGGCTGTGGAAATTATATAATCTTTTAAATTCAGTTGATTTCACTTACTTTGAAATCTGTAAATAAAAATAAACATAAAAATGTCTAGCTAGTTCAATGTGAATGTCTTGAGTTACTTTTAGCGACAGTGTCTTTATACTTTTCACATCAATGCTTTTCTCAATCCTTAGGAGGGGGCTTGCTGATTATGTTGGTACTTATCAAATTTAAGGGGAGATCATCATATGACTGAGTATTCCATTTTGCCTTCTGAGGAGCAAATTGTATGATGTCACCAATATTTTCCACCACCAAAATAATAAGACTTAGAATACTAGGTTTTTATTTAATGTAATCTTTTTGTGTTTTCAGGTCTAGATTACTTGATCTTAGGTCAAAGGCCAAGAGACAATGGTCTGTCTCTAGGTAGCAAAATACCTGTGCTACCTTCAAATACTTTATAATATGTTGTAGTAAAAAAAAAAAAAATCAGCATCCCATTGTAGCTTCCTGGTCCTTTGCAGTGGTTCTGCTGCCTACTGGCCACCAACTATAACAATATTTTTGCTCCAGGATGATAAGCTGCTGTGGAGCCTGAGTCTTATTGCATAACCATCCTGTCTTATATCAGAGACCTGTGAGCCCACATGAATGGACAGGATTCTCTGGAGAGGTTGTCAGTGGAACATCTCAATTGATTAAAGCAAGGGTGGTTACATATATAGCATAAAGGCACAGAGAGTCTTTAGTACCCAGGGACTGAAGCCATTGGTTAAAACAGGGATACTGGAACAGCCCCATTTGCATGGGGAGCTCAAGTCTAAGGGACAAAGTCCTGCAAGGGTACCTTCTACATAAGCTGTGGTCTCACAGGGAAAAGATAAAGACACATTATCAGAAAATGGGCTTAGCCCTAGGCTTATAATTACAGCACAGTTAAGCACCAAAAAGCCACATTCCTTTGCTAATGACCTTCTGTGAAGCAGGCAGTATTTAGAATTTAGCTGGGTTTTGCCATGGTTAAGAAAGTGCACAGCAACTGAACTCCTATTGCTGTCAGGGTGAGAAATCCTGGGTTCAAGGCACACTTTGACCCACTCTTAGCTCTAGGACAGTCCCACATCTCTTCTCTTTGGTTTTTTTTTTTAATTTATAATCATTCTTGGGGGGTCCCTATTTGATAGAAGGTTTGGTATTGTATTAGAGCCCAATGTGTGGCAATTTAGATATGGTTGTTTAGATCTGCCCCTGTAAGCAGTGGGTATGACACAAGGGGCTAGGGCAGAAAAGGTCCCAATTGTGGTGGTAAGTCAAGGAGAGGCAAGGAGCCAAAGGGGGAGGGGGTTTGAATATCAAGGCATAAGGGCATTAGGGGTATAGTGGGAGTATAGTCCTCAGTGCATGTTTTGGGGGTACATGTATGTCCCATTTTACCAGCCCAGGGTCATTACATAAGAATAGAATCCCTCCCACAAGTTTCCCTTTGTCCAGTGGTTAGCAAGTCCAGTATAATCCCTGTAAGGCAGTTTGTCTGTCCATGGAGAGATGTGAAAGTAGGTGTCTCTGGACAAGTGTAGATTCAGCAAAAGTCAATGGACAGGAAAGGAGATGATTTTTTTCTTTCTAAATCTTTTCTCTGCTGCTGGGCTCTTATAAACCTGTGGAATAATCCTTAGGGGGGAGTAAAACTTAAGGGGGGGGGGAAGAGTTGGTAAGGCAGAGAGGAAGGATGTTAAAGAGACATATATCTTATAGCATCTGTGTGAAAGGGAGCATTGAAGATTTGTTTTGTAGGCACAGTTGCAAGAAGTGGATGAGAAAGAGAGGCACAGAGATGAATTGGTGACCTTAAGAAACCACTGGGAATTGGGAGTCAAGTGGGACCCAGAGATGCAGACAGGGAGGCACATTTCTGAAAGGGGGTCTCAGGGGATTGTTTCTTTGTAGCTTCCAGTCTAGAGAGGGTAATGGGCTGGGACCCTTGGCAAGAAACATTTCGAGCATTAGAGTGGGTAAGGCAGCCAGGAAGGCATGGCTGGAATCTCCTTTTGGACTCGAACTTCCTGCTGAAGAATGTTTTTGTGACCTAGTTCCTGCCTTGGGGTGAAGTTTGTTTAGGTGCTTCTTTCTTTTAAAGAGAGTGGGGCCTCTTCTAGGTCAGTGTGGATTGTTGAATAGCTGGAATGTAGCTTTTCTGTGGGAAGACAAAAAAAAAAAAAAAAAACCTTTTCCTTTGGGGAGGAGGGGTTTTCTTCACGTTCCATCTATAGTAGGCCATGCTTTAGGGCTGTTAATAACTGAATACATATAGGAGAGAAATTGCCCATTTTTATTTTTTAAATTGATTTTTGAGCATTTAGTGTGTTTTGTTTACGGTGTTTTGAAACTTAAGTTTACAAAAGGGGATAAATATCTTACAGGTTATCACTGTTTGTAATCTGTGTTGAAGTGTAGACATACAGCTTGAGTTACAGCAAAAGCTATGTATCAAAGCACATGTTATGGAAGGAGCAGCTACTAGGCATTTGTAAAAACATTTGGACATATGTGGATCTATACCTTTGAGTTATTAAATGTTATGACTTTGGACCAAAAGTATGAACAGTTTGTCTGTCTAGAGGACTAGTATATATAAGTCAGACTGAAACATTTTAGTTTGATGAGAAGCATCTCTTAAGTTTATATTTTGGAGATAATCAAATGAGATTAAAAGTTTTGTAACAGTGATACCAGTTTATTAGAACACCACTAAGAGCACTTATCTGGAGTTTTACCAATGTTTAAACTCTGAACATTTGAAATTTAAATATGACCGATCATTTATATGTTTTAATACCTTTACAATGTGTATTTGTATAATCTTAGAAACATCATTTAGAACCTCAGAACTTATATAGACCCTGATTTAGTCATTTACCAAAAGAGAGGTGTAGACATTATAAGACAAACTCCTTTGAATAAAGGAATGGCAAAAGTTACTTTTGCCTCCTTAGGGTCTGGGAACAAGGCCAGCTCTCCTTTTCTTGTGAGATCCTTATTTTAGATGTGAAGAGAAAATGAGGAGGCAGCTGAATACTTGCAAGAGGAGTTATAGAAGGGAGGAGTCAGTAGATGTTTTAGCTAAAACTGTAGCCCTCAGGGATCTGAGGAAAGATAGGCTATAATCTGAGCAGATCTCTGAAAGATTTGAGGACCATAATCTGTTATCTATAAGCTAATAAGTATATCTCTGTATGTTAAGTATATATTGGTTTCTTAGCTACTTGTCTTAGACTTAAATTTGAAAACATTTATAGAATGCTAAATGAAGTTTACTTTTGGAAGTAATTAGTATTTTACATAACTAGACTATAAATTACAAGAGGTGAAATTAATTAAAATGACTATAAAATACAGAACAAAAGACCAAATAAAGCTTACTTTGGGATTAATTGAATTAGTTAGCATTTTGCATAATTATATATCTGAAGACATTAAAGAATTTTAGCACCCTGTGTGACTCTAAGTCAATTAATAATAAATGGTATTAAATACTATAATATTATATATTTGTAATATTATATACTTGTAAAGCATAGTATTAGGGTGTTGTAGCTTTTAATAATACCAATTTAACATCAGCATAATAGGTAATGTCTACTAATTATTAGAGCATAAATAATAAGTCCAAAATTGATGTTATAAAAGGACTAATGTATAATTAAAGAATATCAGTTTTAAACACACTTTTAAGGCTGATCTCAAATGGGAAGACATTAGCAAAGTCATTTTAAAACAGTTTAAAACTTCTAAAATTTGTCCTTAAAGTTTAAAATCTTTTATTGGTGTCTATACAAAAAACACACCCTAATTCACCAGAAATGTCTATAAGAGAAGAAAATTGATTAATCCTTAGGATCAGGCTTGCTGATTTTTTTTGGTACTAATCAAAACTTAGGAGAGACCATCACATTACGAAGTATCCTATCCCCTCCACCCTCCAGCAAGAAGCACAAATTCTGTGACGACAAAAATATTGTTCTCTAAAAAAAATTAGACTGAGAATTCTATTTTTGTAAACTAATGTAATCTCATTGTGTTTTTAGGTCTAGTTAACTTTATCTTAGCTCAAAAGCCAATAAGCAATTGTCTGTGTCTACTTTCAAATACTTTATAATATAGCCCTGCGGAGGGATCCAGCCTTTTCCACAAATGGGTTCACGAAAACTCTACTCAGGAGGGAGTACGAGTGCAGGAAAAATGAGGAATGACAAACAAATAGAGTAGTTCGTTCTTTTATGGAACCCAAGGAAATGGCACACACAGTCATGCTCAGTGATGACACATGGAACATGCTATAGAAGTAAAACGCAGGAGCATTTTTAATAGGGGAATTAACAGTATACACTTTAAGAAAAGAGAGGGACAAGAGAGAGAGACTGACACTGCACCTTGCCAGTGAAAAAACCCACACCAAGAAGAGAAGGAGGGAGAGACTGACAATGTACATTACCAGGGGAGAACCATGCCAGAAAAAGAGAGAGCACTGCTCTGGCAAAACGCTTTATAAAGCCAAGTACAGTTTTTTTGATATGCAAATGTTGGTCTGGCCTCCAGAGGAAACGGTTTGGTATGCAGATATAGTCACTCCTAGAAGTCCATCATATCCAGGGAGGAGCAGGGTGTCCTCCCTCCTGCGACTAACAAACTTCAAGGTTATCTTGTTTACTATGAAAAAACATTGCACTCAATAACCCATAATTGGTGGAATGTTATTGTTAGCTGAATAATATCTCCATCAGCCTCAAACAGAGCAGGGAGCCATGTAGGCACCAAAGAAGGTTTTTATTTTACGGTTTTTGCTCTTTGGTGCATATTTATTTTTCTCTATCTAGGCGCTTTTTGCTTCTATCTGTTAAAGGCTTGTCTCTTCCTGGGAGGACCAACACCCACTCCAGGAATAGCCTTTACAATGTACTATCAGTATGAATAGGTAGCTCTACTCATACCAGGACTTAGAAGCCTGCAAGGTATTCTACAATGACAATTACTTTTGAGTAAAACATGGGTGCGTCCCCTTCCTAGTCAGCAGCAGCCAGCTCAGATATTACTAGGCTATTTAAACATTATTTATTGATGAAAGGCTTTTTGTCGCCATTATAGTAAAGAGAGTGAAAGGGTCAAAATGGCCAGTGAGCCGAAATTCCCTGGCCAGGGAGTCTGGAACCTTGGCAAGCAGACTTCAACCACATTACCAGGGTATTGGGGCTCCCAGCATACCCCCATTCACCACAGAAATGTATATTAGAGAATGCAATTTGTTACTATTTGAATATAGTTTAAAATATTACATAGTTTTTGATTTCGAATTTATTAATTGTACTGTTTTAGAATGTGATTACCAGAACAAAAGATAGCCTAGTACATCTTTATGTAATTTGCTGTAGGTAAAGTGAACACTTCAAGTCCTTTATTAAGCATTTCTTCTTTTCTCCTCTCTCTCCTCTCCCTCCTTCTCTATCTCCTCAAACTCTTTGTATCCAGTTACCACTACAGTGTCTGTACAGATGAGTACAAAAGCTCTGCTCTGCTGCCGTCCTATTCCATTGAGACGTGCAATATTAATAGAATGGGTAATAACCCCCAGAGGCCAGCCTTCCTGCAGAATATCCTACAGAGTGGAAACAAAGGAGACAGATAGAACCAACTGCATGGACAAGAGAATCACCTGGGCCTCCACACCTGACCAGCATCCTGACCTTCAGATCAATGCAGTGGCCCTCGAGCATGATGGGCATTACACATGTAAGATAGCAACACCTGATGGTTATTTCCAAGAACGAAATGAGCTCCAAGTACTAGGTAAGTGACAATGTCCACATATTGCGGTATGTAAGGTCACTAGATTTTAGATAGAAACCAATGCCTTTTTAATTTGTGACAAGACTGAATCTTTTCCCCCTTCCTATCTCTACAGTGCCCCCTGAAGTAGCCCTGTTTCCAGGGGGAAATAGAACTGTAGTTTGTGAGGCAATTGCAGGCAAGCCAGCTGCACAGATCTTTTGGACTCCAGAAGGGCACTGTGTCAGTAAGAATGAATCTCACAGCAATGGCACTGTGACTGTCAGGAGCACATGCCACTGGGAGCAGAACAATGTGTCTGCTGTGAACTGCTTTGTCTCCCATTTGACTGGCAACCAGAATCATTCCATAGAACTGAGCGGTGGTGGTGAGTATCTCTTTAACAAGCGGTGGTGGTGAATACCTCTTTAACAAAATTGGTTTTGTATCTATCTATCTTTCTTTCTATCTATCTATCTATCTATCTATCTATCTATCTATCTATCTATCTATCTATCTATCTATCGTGTCTTATACATGCACCACAGTAAGTATGAAGAGTCAGAAGTCAACTTTCTGTGGCCAGCTTTGCCCTTCCACCATATGGAATAGAACTCTGGTCCTCAGGCTAGAGAGCAAGTGATTTTCCCTGCTGAGCTGTCCACAGGCCCACACACCTCTTTTTTCTATTTGTTTTCCTCTTTATCTTTTTCTTCTTCTGTAATAAGGTTCCTCTTTGTAGACAAGACTGGCCTTAAATTTACAGTCTTCCTTAATCTGCTGCTTGAGTGCTGGGATTACAGAGGAACTATATCTTCCAACTGAGATATAGCTCAGGTGAGGACTTTCCAAGTGGGACTCTTTTTATTCAGGCAATAAAATCAGCAAGTGGAACTTCATGAGATTAAAAAATTACTGACTGGAGAAGCATCCTACAGAGAGAGAGAAACATCTTTCCTTTCTATAGATCTGACAGAGGATTAATATATAGATTATGCAAGGCATTAAAAGAAACACAAACATTAGGAAAACGAACAACCAAGTTGAAAAATGGGCTATTACCAGAGGGATTGATCACACCCCTCCCAGATGCAGGCCTCTAATTTTCAGGGTTAATTTTATGTGAGTAGTGTTAACACAATAGCCTATTAATGAATAGCTGATTTTAGGTCTGTATACTTACTATTAAAAAGGAGGCAGGCATTCAGGGGTGAATTATCTATTTGCTTTTTCAAGCTTGCTGACCTAATGTCTAGACTCTTCATTTCTGATCTTAACTATGGTTCCGTCTCCATGAGAAGGTCAGTTAAACCAGGAATAATTTTTATGATATGTCTACAGAAATGTGAATAGTTCTCACACATGCCAAGACTTGAAGGTCAGTAAAACTGTTACAATTACTTAGAGCTGAGATGGTAGAGTCCCTCTCCCAGCCAACCCAGGAATTGATTTGAGTTTTAACTATTAGACCAAATAGATATTGGCCTAATATTATTGATGAAAGGCTTTTTCCACCATACAGTAAAGATGAGAAAGGGGTAAAGCAGTTGGTGGGCTTCAAATTCCTAGCAAAGAGGAAAAACCAGGATCTTTGTCAAGCTGGTTTTGTCCACAACCTGGATATCACCGCCCCTCAACACTGGACATGTCAGGGTTTCTGAATTCACAAGTTTTCAGCCAAATAGTTGCCTACACAGGGCATTCACAAGGTCAAGCCAATCAATATTCTAGAATAGAGTTGGAAGGGACTCAAGAGTCCCTGCCTATCTTGCTGAAGAGCTTCGGACACTTAATGGTTTCTTGACAAGAATGAGTTAGTTATCTTTAAGGGAGTTGCTCCTGGCAGGTCCCAACTCAGGAGTCAATCTGCAACACAAACAAGAGCCAGTGGGGTACAAAAAATAGACACAAAATTGGTGGAACAACAAAGTGGGATGTGGATTAGGTAGGAGATAGCAAGAGGAGTTGGAGGTGTATATGACAAAGATACACTGTATGAAACTCTCAAAAATATTTTTTAAAAATGAAAAAGAATAATGCCTGTCAAAATACTGAAATGTGCAAGGTATGCATGTCAGACAGAGGACTCAGGAGATCTAAACTTGATTTGACTTGAAAACATTTTCCCTGAGGACTACTTTTTTTTTTTGAGATGGGGTTTCTCTGTTGTAACTCTAGCTGTCCTGTCAGTCTGTAGTTGAGTCAGTCCTCAAACCCACAGAGATGTGCCTGCCTCTGCCTCCCAAGTGCTGGTATTAAAGGTGTGCACCACCATAAATGGTTGCAGACTAATATTTATACTCACTAAAGGTGGTGTTCAAGCTGTAAAAGGAGTGAGCAACTCATAGTCCTACCTAGCTGTGAAACTTATGAGCCAAAGCAATGGCCAGCAAGGCAAGATATCCCTAAGGTGCACTAGTGACAATCACATCTTGGCAGCAACCAATATCTCTCCAATTATATTTAAGGCCCACTCAACAGGAGGAAAATCATCCTTCGTACTGGTAACCCAGACAACTACTCAGGGTTATTGAGGTCATTGATCTTAGAGGAGAACAAACTACATCCCTTTCCTAAACCAGCATAATGCCTATCTCAATTCTATACACTCTTACACCCACCAATACATGTGGCTCTTAACCCTTATCAAAGAAGCTTCTCTTTGCAATAGATAAAAACCATTACAGAAAGCAAAAATAGTCAAAAAGGAGAAAATATTGATCCTGGCATGTCCAGCTCCTATAGGTAGATCTACAACACAATTCCTACAGCTAATGCTCAGGGAACATTGTAGATGAGGGGGCAGAATCATTATAAGAGCCTGAAGCCAGAAAATCTGCTGTAAAGATATCTGTGTCCTAGAAATGACAGGGAGGCTTTACCCACAATACTTCAATAATATGGCGGCTCAATGAAGACCTAAACAAGTAAAGCACCAGTTGATAAGCAAGCAAAAAGGAGAATTTACATGGGCCTTCACCCTTAGATAAAGAACTATAGTTAAGGAAGGTATGATGAGAATGGGAGAAAGTCTTCCCTCAGGGATGATCCCCTGATTGGTTATCCAATATCAAATGATCAGCCTGAATCACGCACATGCAAGCAACACTGAGCGGGCTCAGCAGATTGCATTTATATGCTATGTATAAATATCTAACAATAACAATTCAAGAAGAAGTGTCTAGGAATTTGAGAGGGAGGCATTGGGTGTTTCGGAGACATGGGGGGAGGCTGGGGAAGCAAAGAAGAAATGGGGGGAAATGATGCAATTATGCTTTCATAAAAATAAAAAAAATTGCATGGCCCCTTTTTTCTTATACCTGGGAAGTAGTAAAATTACTTAGTGTACTTTTATTCACTTGAAAAATATTTACTAATATCAACCAAGTTCAAAGGTAGAATTGATCCCTCAACTTGATCATGAAATAATGATACATGAGTAGCATTTGAATTATGGCTGATAAGGCTTTCTGATTTTGACTTTCTCTAAAACTATGGGAATATTGTAAATGATTTTCAATGCTGTTTGCTCTAATTTCCAGTTTAGAACTATTACTGAACTGACCTGACTTTGTGTCCTTGCCTATATTTAAAGGAATCACCATCACCCTGGGTTCCTTGCTGACCATCCTCTATGTGAAACTTTGCCTTTTTGGAATTATTCTGCTCATCATAGGATTCACCCTCTTCCTGAAGAGAAATTATTTCAGGTAGGAACCACGGACTGAAATGGTAAAGATGGTTAGAAAGAAAATACTGACATAAATTTGAGTTAATGGTGGATATGGAAAGCTTTTTATATGGCTCCATCAGCTTTCCCCTCTGCTCTTCTTAAGCAACAGGCTTTTGTAAACAACTGAGCCCAGGCTTAGGTGTCCACAGCTCTGGCAGTAGCTTTGACCTTGCTGCAATCCTGACTGAGGAGGAACCTAGTCTGGCTCTCTTTGAGGATTGAGTGGCAGAAGTGAAATTGCTGAAACTTTATAAGAGTTTGTTTACAAGTTTCTTGACTCCTCGGGGGTATATGTTTATTTCTCCATAATTGTATTTTTGTTGTTTTTTTTATTTCTAGAAAATGAAAATTTAGAAGTCTGGAAGTCCATTAGTCTGATGAGAAAATACAAGATCACAGCCATTTGCAATCAACGTTCTGTTGGAAGTCCAGCTTCTCTGTTCCTGTCACATTCATGTTTACTAGAACTTTTATGAGAGTTGGCAGCACCTGTTTTGCCCTCTCTTTTGCATGCAATGTGAACACACAGGCAAAAGCTAGGTTCCCACCAGCATATGTGCTAGGGCTGAGCTCTCTGTCCTCTCCCTTTCCCACTCCTCGGGCCAAAGAAATATATGACTTAGCAGAAGGTGAACAGCAATGCTGGGGGTTCTCATCATCAGGTCCTATAGGAATGGCTTCCATTAACCTCTTGTTCCTAGGTTCATTACAGTGACCATAAACATTGAACTGAAGCACCATGACAAACCCCATCTTTATTCAGCCAGTGGCTGGCCTTCATTCTTTGCTTGCTTGTTGCCAAGTAACAGATCACTTGTCTTTTGTATCAGTCACTGAGCACATGAACATGAGCCATTTCTTTAGCAGCATCTCTGCACTTCAGTGGAAGTTAAAAGTTGAGCCCAGAGAAGGAGCATACAGTATCATGGATGCAACAGTGCAAGTCTCCTTACTCTTTAGGGCCCCAGTGTCCTAATTCTCCTTGTTGTCTGCATTCTGACTTGCAAGAGTTTGGGAGGATCATTGAGATTAAGGGATAGATACTGGTGAACTCTAACAACTGTGAATCGACACCTTGTCTTCATGTGATACATAATATTCCTTTAATAAAATAAAAAAAAACCCTAAGTTTTTCATCTACAGATTTTTTTTTATATAAAGAGGCTAGTAATTTGGGGTATTCCTTTTACTTTTAGTAAATGTCTTAGGAGAGAATGAGTGCATGATACTAGAGGATAACATGATAGCAACCTTAGATGGTACTGTGGAAGTTTAATTCTTCCTAGTGTCATACTTTACTGTAGGTAATGGGGCCAGGGCCGAGGACAAAGAGGTGTTGCTCTATGATTCTGTTTCACTCTCTAACCCTGTTCTTAGAATAGTTTCTATTCAGCAGGCAATTATGGAGACGGGTTGACTGTATATGGGATATTTTATGGGCCTGGCCTGGAGTAGCAAGCATGTCTGCTCAGATTCCACTGACTGATACTCAGTTATAAGACCACACTAACTTGTAGGAAGCCTAGGCGATGCTGGCTGCTTGACTTGAAGACAAAGAATGAGGGTTGGTGATGACTTAGCAAATCTCTGTCCACAGTAGGAGCAGCAGCAGTGCTAATGTCAGGGTAAATGCCTGTCGAAAAATAAGAAATCACTATGTTTCGAGCAGTAAATAAGTTAGTGGTTATCAGAGGTCTGGGTCCAGAGGAGTGTTGGGTAGGTGTCCTACCTGATCTTCTGGGTGGTCTTAGTGTCCTCCTCTGGAGAAGGAATGTCTGCTTGAGTTGTTGGGTGAGATAGGCAGTGGGAGAAGATTGGGTGTGGGATTGGGGATGGCATGAATCTTTTTTCCTGATTAGTATTTTTATAGGACACCTGAGTGTTTTCTTATGTTTTGTTGCTATCTCTTAGAAGCCCATTCTTTTCTAATGAGAGACAGAAAGGGAGTAGATCTGGATGGGAAGGGTGTGGGGAGGATCTTGGTAGATTAGAGGGATGAGAAACTGTTATCAGTATAAGCTGTATAGAAATAGAAAAGAATCTATTTTTTAAAAAAGGGGGAAATACATCCTACAAATAACCATGCCCAGGAGCTAGTGAGATATTCAAACTAAATAACTCTGGAGGCCTACCCACCCTTTTTGCACACATCAGCTTTTCCTCACAGATCCAGCTTGGTGTTTCCCTGTCATTGCATGCAAGGCCTGTATGATCTGCATAGTAACTTTCTCTTCCTTAGAGCTATAAGTAACGTAAGTTCTGCCCTTTGAGTCTCCAAATGTCTTTGTGCTGTGATATGTTAACACAAGAGTCTATATTCTCTAAGACAGGAATGAAGATTCTGGTCCTTGCCTGTTTTCTACTTCTTAAGAGTATGTTAACCATCTTTGTTGTTGCTTAACTAGTAGAAGAGAACACAGCTCTGTCTTTGCTTTCATCTTCACATGACCATTTCTCTGTATGCATGGTTGAGCCCATTCTACTTTTTGTACGAACACCAGTTACACTGGATTAGGGTCAAACTTTTTCAAACTTTATTGCCTTCATTTTAAACTAAGTACAATGGAAATAACATTTTTTTCAAAATAAGGCTATATTCTCAGGTATTGGGATAGATTTTTAAGATAAAAAGAAGGAGGAACACAGGCAAGTTTACCATTTACAGGAAATCTTTATTTTAAGCTACACACTATCCTCTGATCCATCACCTTTATTGGTATGCACACATCCAAGAAAATGGATGCACAGAGAGTCCAAAAGTTATATGCGAATCAAGAACTCTCATAGAAGCTTTTTGCATATGTTATTCACCAAGTAGAGCAATTCAACTTTACAGAGAAACTGATGAATTAATTGTATGTTATTTGGTAAGTCATTCACACCAGCATGCAGGGATGAACTCAGTAAAGCATTTCCTTTATGCGATGCTCGTTAACTGACAAAATGAGAAAATGGTGAGAGAGATTAGAGCTGTGTTTGCTTCTTGAGAAGGAATACCAAGGAAGAGTTGGAGGGAACTTTGTATAGCAAAATATCAGCACCTTGGTTTGACTATGCTTCTCCAAGCTCACATAGATGTACAGATTCATCAGCTGTACATGGAAGAATTGCCTCTTCTCCAGTATATGACTTATTCTTTTAAAAGCACTGCTTTAAAAAGGAATTCCCATAAAAAGTGTCTTGAGATTTTAATATGTCGATTGAATGAATGGGTTAAGCTTTGGTTTCCTTATTACTCAGCCAACATCATTGCTCTTTTCCCTGTGTGGACTAAATCATCCAACAGCACTTAGAATGGACAAGAAGATAACTGTAGGCAAAATGAAGAAGAGAAATTACCCTGAAGTCTGCTGAACTGAGCATAAACAAAGTTGACGCAGTTCACTGAGTCCACGCAGAGGTTCATGGTGATTTGTGTTGACTAGATAACCACTGAAGATGCATGCTTTGTGGAGGACTTTGGCTTTGAGGTTATTGTTCTCCATCACTCTTTTGGCAGCTGGTAGGTCTGACATGGTAGGTCTTGCTGTGTCCAAAATCACCACACATAGACCACCACTCACATATGCAATCAGCAAGGGTACATTTTTCCAGGAAGAAAAAAAAGAACTATGCATAAGTGTCAGCCATTTCTCAAGATGGCAATCCAGAAAGCTGGTCATGTAGGTTTTTAAAGGAAACAGTGGATCCCTCTGATTGGTCAGAACCTGAATGCTGGATTGGCTCATTAAATGTCATGGGGAATCATGGGAAATCTGGGAAATTGACTACTTGACATTAAACAGAGAAGTGAGGTGAGGGCCTCTGCCACTGGGGTGCTGGACCTCTCATTCCCCCTTTGAGTCAAATCCTTGATGCCATAGATATGGTTAATTGGGATCTAATAATCACCAGGTTTATGTATGTGATTTAAGGCATTAATGATGTCAGAGCCTACAGTAATTGGTGGAAACAGAAAGTTTAAAGGCCCTACATCGGCTGATATTAGAGTTACTATCCAGGGGGAGCCTAAAAATGATAAAGGGTACAAGTCATTAATTTTATTTTAGTTTCCTCTCTTTGTAATTTATTTTAAGAAAATGTCCAATCATATTGTCAGCTTAATGAATCTGAGTCTTTCTGGTCTTAACAGGTAACTTTTTGGTATGCCAATAGGCACTATATATGCCATCTCCCCAGTCCAGGGAGTCTTCTTTTAACTAAAAGTTCCAGCCTGAGGAAATGGGACATTGTAATCTCTTAGACTGCTTCCTGCTGAAACTGGACGCTATAGTCAGAGGCCACATAAAGACTGGTAACTAGTCAAAAGCTGTGGGGGTTAGGCAGTGGGGTACATCTGGTTCACTGATCCAGCTGAGTGGACAGGGGTGGTCACATCAGCTGGACTGACGATCAGCTCTCAGCAAGTCCAGGACTCACAGTAGCTGAAGCAGTTTGATTCCTGGATGGTGTCTGTTAGCCAAACGGAAATCTGTTGAGACAGATAAAAACTAGAGGCAGAAGTTAAAGTTTATGAAGCTTACATTTGGAACTTTCAGCTATGAAATTCACATTGTAGAAAAAACAAAACAAAACAAAAAAACTAACAAACAGCTAACAGGTGTCTGTTAAACAGCTGGGCTAGACTCATATCCTCAAATATTTTTAAAAGCTATGGTTAAAGCATGAACATTTTTTTTTTTTTTACTCAGAAAGCCAGATATATAAATTGGGTGGAGAAAATTTTAGCCAATGAAAAGCACCTCAAGTCTACATTTTGACAAAAACCAAAGGAACTTTAAAATCGTGAGCTTGTGACTTCTAATAGCAGGACCAGCTATTCAGAACTCTACAAAAACATATATACAGAACTCCATCAATGTTACAACTCTGAACCTTTGAAATCTTTAAAACCATTTTCTTACATTTTTACATCTAAGATCACCTTCTCAGACCTTTACAGCTTAGGCTTTCACATCCTCAGACCTTCAAACTTTCACACCTTAACATTTTCTCAGACATTTGAAACTTAAATCATTTTTTTTAGATGTCTATATTTTAAACGTCAAAACACTTTTTCAGACCCTCATACTTTTTTGCTTAGGCCTTAAACTTTCTTTTTTTCAATCTACCTATTTACTAGCGACATGAGTAGTCATTATTGAGAGCAGTCACTGTAAGACAAGTTTTTCTAAAAAAAGGGACAGTAAAAAAGTTACATCTGAAACCTGCTTATCATTTAATATGGAACCTGTTAGTAAGAGAAGCCTGTTTGTCTTTTTCAGAAAGGGGCTCTGGTAATTCTATTAGCTGTAGCCTTGGAGGGAGGAGCTGGTTGTCTGTTGTTGATAAACAGAACTACAGTTAGCCATCAAAGTCAGAGATCTGGGAATATTAAATCATAACAGAAAGTATAACTCAATTATCCTTTGTCAATTAAAATGACAAAGACTTCCCCATACCTAGACAGGTGATTCTGGGCTCCCATGTTTTCCGTGGTCTTACTGGGAACAGAGGTCTCAAAACAATGTCAGTCTTCAGTTGCCAGGCCAGAAGGTACCTTTCTGTGGAAAAGGACTCAGAGGGACCAGTCACCTCTGCTCTGTCCAGGCAAAGCAGGGTGATCGACTCTCTAGTGTCCTGTTTCGTCCATGGTTTAGCAGATCCATGGCAGGTGAGGCATTGTGCAGTTTGGCCCAGTGGTTAGCATTACCACAATCCAGGTGAGGTTGTTCTGCCCCATCTGTCGTCTCTGGAGGTGTTGGGGTCACTGTTAGGATCTGGGGTCTCTGTTTGTTATTGAACATTTAAAAACCATATTCAGCAGATCTCTGAAGAGTGAGGACCATCTTCTAAGTATCTCTATGTTAACAAAACTTTTTTTTTTTTTCTCGATGTCAGTCTCAAGCCCAGTCTCGTGTATACTGGCGCTTAGCATGACCTCAAGTATAGCCTGTACACATTAAAGAACTAAACTATCTATTAGGTGACTGACCATTAATGTGTATGTTCCAATTATCAATTTATTGCAGTTTGTAAGTTAGTAGCTTTTTAGCTTTCCTTGTTAGATTTTAGCCTTAAAAGGTAATTTCTGAATTGAAACTCCTGTTATATTAAAACAATACTTTTAACTCATAACTACAATTTATAGAGACTGGAAACATTTCTGGACTTTTGAGAATCTACCATTATAGAATTATAGACTTTAGGTAAGCAGACACATATTTTAAACCAGTGGTTCTCAATCTTATTAAATACTGTGACCCTTTTAACACAGTTCTCAAGTTGTAGTTATCCACAACCATAATATTGCAACTCCACTTTTTTCTCACTGTTATGATTTGAAATGTAAACAACCAATATGCAGATCGTCCCAGACCACTCCCACCAAAATGTCCTCCAATTTCCAAAATATTATTAATATATTCTGTGTCTATACTATTTATAAAAGCTCCGAGTGAGCCGGACAGTGGTGGCCCACGCCTTTAACCCCAGTACTCAGGAGACAAAGGAAGTTGGATCTCTATGAGTTTGAGGTCAGGCTCATCTACAGCGTGAGTTTCTGGATAGCCAGAGTAGCAGTGGAGAGACCTTGTTTGATCTGATTTATTCATTTCTGATGAAGTGGTATCAAAACCTCCATCTGTGCTTGTGAAAGTCTACATGTCTCTTTAATTTAGTTAAACTTTGCTTCATGTGGTTTGAAGCTTCATTTCTAGGTGTATACGTGATCATGACATTTAACATTGTGCAATACTTAAAATTTCCAGTAACAATTTTTGTATTTGAAGGACTTTTCTAATATTATTATAGGCTCTAGTTCCTTTCTTCCCCTCTTTGTTGAGAAAGGAGGCTTTTACTCTATATGAATATATAAAATAGTATTGTAGAATATTGGAACGTATCTCCAGATATATTCACTGAAGTTTCACTGCAGTGGTTGCTTGAAGCTGGAAGGATGTAATTTCTATGACTGAACCAGAATGTTTTCTCATGTAAATAAGAGTTATTCTCTCTTAGCTTAATGTAAATAGAGTCACTGCTAAAGAGGTCATTTGGATGCCCCACCAGACTGGAGGCAACATTAAGCATTGCCTGGTCTCTCCTATTGTTATATAGTTACCCCACTATAAAATGTGGACATAGCTCAGATGGTGGAGCCTGGCCCCTTTGTATTGGTGGCACCTTAAAATAGACATACCCATGTCTCAAAGGCCAAAGGATTGGGAGGAGTAAACTACTGTATCTCTTTGATCATGTAAATAGACTGCAAAGAATGAGTCAGAAAGGTCTTTGAAGATAAAAATAAACTGCCAGGATGAGAGAGGAAGCTGGAAGATGGGGTGCTGTGCTCTCTGCTCATATCTGACAGGTTTGTACCTTTAACCATGACTCCTGTGTCTTTATTCATATACCACTGAACTTAATAATCTTCTACAAGACAGTTTTGCTCTTCTTTGATTATTTTCTAGATTTAAGTTGTTCAGATTGGGTACAGCAGCAAGAGACATGGAATTGTCCACTTCCTTTGAAGGAAGGTAATATTCTTCCTTACGTAGTGACCATCATTTAGGAGATGCAGAGTGGGTCTTGGCTGATACCCTGTCTGCAGCATCCCAGTCTTAGCTCAGTAGAAGCATCTAGTGGTCCAAGTGCTGTGCTGTGATGAGTCTTGAGTAATCAGACTGCTAGTTGTTTCCCAAACAAGGCACAACCTTGTTTGCTTCTGAGTCTTTGTCAGCTTGGAGTGATGCAAAGATTGTGGTGTCCTAGTCCCTGTTCTATGGCTCTGATTGAATAAACACCCTTCAGCAAACTCATATCAGTCATGGTGCACTTGCCAATGTACTGGATGCGTGAGGTTCTAAGTTGGAAAAGCTTGTAGATTCTGGGGTTTAATTTAAACTTACTATAGACGCATGTATTTAATTCTGATAGGATAGAGAAAGAAAATCTATGGGCAAAACCATTAGCTGAACTGTCTGTTTCGTATACACTTAGCTAGCATGAAGTAAGGAAAAAGTATTGAAGTATTACGCTTGATGTATTTTAATATTTTTCAGTAACATTTTTAGTTTTTAAAAACATTCATAGTTTTATTACTAGAAGTAAGTATTTCTAAGTGTCTTCTATATCTGCGGTTTTTATTTTTTATTTTTCATGAGGTGGCCAGGTTGTGGAAATTATATAACTTTTTAAATTCAATTGATTTCACTTACTTTGTAATCTGTAAATAAAAAATAGACATACAAAATTTCAAGCAGTTCAATGTGAATGTCACGAGTTACTTTTAGTGACAGTGTCTTTATACTTTCATGTTAGTGGTGATCTCAAGCCTTAGGTGGAGGCTTGATGATTATGTTGGTACTTATCAAAATGTAAGGGGAGACTGTCACATGACTGAGTAGTTTATTTTGCTTCCCGAGGAGCACAAACTGTATGATGACACCAATATTGTCTACCACCAGAAATAGGTTACCATTTTTGTAATTTAATGTAATCTCATTGTGTTTTCAGGTCTAGTTTACCTGGTCTGATCTCAAAGGTCAAGAGGCAATCATCTGTCTCTAGATAACAAAACACCTGTGCTACCTTCAAATACTTGATAATACACCCCAATTCACCAGAAACATGCATCATAGAAGACGATTGGCTAGTATTTGAATTTAGTTTAAAAGATAATGCATAGTTTTTGAATTATAATTTACTAATCGTGCTGTTTTACAGTATGATTACCAGAGCAAACGACATCCTAATACATCTTTACATAACCTACTGTAGGCAAGTTGGACACACCAAGTCCATTATTTAGCATTTCTTCATTTCTCCTTTCTCTCCCCTCCACCTCCATCTCCATCTCCCCCATCTGTGTGTGTCCAGTTACCACCACAGTGTCTGTACAGATGGGTACAAAGGTTCTTCTCTGCTGCTGTCCTATTCCATTGAGAAAGGCAATATTAGTAACATGGGCAATAACTCCCAGAGGCCAGCCTTCCTGCACAATAGCCTACAAAATGGAAACAAAGGAGACCAATAGATCTAGCTGCAGGGACAGGAGAATCACCTGGGCTTCCACACCTCACCAGAGTCCTGACCTTCAGATCAATGCAGTGGCCCTTGATCATGGTGGGCGTTACACATGTGACATAGCAGCACTTGATGGGAATTTCCTAAAAGGATACGACCTTCTAGTGCTAGGTAAGCAACAATGTCACATATTGTGGTATTCCAGGTACCTGGCTTTTAGATAGAAACAAATGTCTTTGTAATTTGTGAGAAGACTGAATCTTTTTTCCCCTTCTACAGTGCCCCCTGAGGTAGCCCTGTTTCCAGGGGGAAGTGGAACTGCAGTTTGTGAGGCAATTGCAGGCAAGCCAGCTGCACAGATCATTTGGACTCCAGATGGGCATTGTGTCAGTAAGAATGAATCACACAGCAATGGCACTGTGACTGTCAGGAGCACATGCCGCTGGGAGCAGAACTGTGTGTCTGCTGTGAGCTGCTTTGTGTCCCATTTGACTGCAACCAGACTCATTCTATAGAACTGAGCAGTGGTGGTGAGTACCTCTTTAAAATAGTTTTTGGGCCTCTATCTATCTATCTATCTATCTATCTATCTATCTATCTATCTATCTCTATATATATATCTATATATCTATCCAGTCTATGTATGTGCCACAGTAAATATGTACAGTCAGAGGACAACTTTCTGGAGTCAACCCTGCCCTTCCACCGTAGGAGACTAAACTCTTTTCCTCAGGCTTGACAGTAAGTGATTTACCTGAGCTATCCACAGACTCATACAACTCTTTTACTTTCTTGTTTTTCATTTTTTTCTTTTTCTTCTTCTGAGATTAGATCTCTCTTTGAAGCCAAGACTGACCTTAAAATCATGATCATCTTTAATCTCCTCCCTGAGTGCTGTGACTACAGAGGGACTATTTCTTCCATGCAGGGTGTAGGCTCAGGTAAAGACTTTCAAATTAGGACTCTGGTTGATCAGGAAATGGAACTAAAAATTAGCAAGTGGAAGAACTTCATGAGATTAAAAATTTCAGTACCAACTGAATAGGCAGCTTACAGAATAGGAAAAAAAATATTTTTCCCATCTATAGATTTGACAGAGCATTACCATCTAGATTATGGAAGGTATTAAAAAGAAACCTAAACACTAAAAAGCAAACAACCAAATTGAAAAATGGGCTCTGACCAGAGTGATCAAGCACACCAGGAGAACATGGCCTACAGAATCAACTCAACAAGGTCCCCAGAGCCTTTCTGAGGTTGAAATGGTAATTGCAGAGCCTGCATGGGTCTATTCTAGGCCCTCTGCATAGATGTTATGGTTGTCAGCTTGATGTTTTTTGTGGGACTCCTAACAACGACAGGGGGATGTCTCTGACTCTTTTGCCTGCTCTTGGGACCCTTTTCCTTCTACTGGGTTGCCTTATCCAGCCTTGATATAAAGCTTTGTGGCTAGACTTATTGTATGTTTTTATACCCTGTTTAGTTGATATCCCTGGGAGGCCTGCTCCTTTCTTAAGGGGAACTAAGGAGAAGTAGATCTGAGGAAGAGGTAAGAAGTGATGGGGAAACTAGGAGGAGTGGAAGGAGAGGAAGCTGCAATCAGGAAATATTGTATGAGAGAATAATTAATACAAAATAATGAAAAATAACAAAGTAGAAAATGGAGAAAAATAACTACTCTATAAAAGACTCCCAATTACAGTGAAAAATAAAACAAATTAAAATATGAAAAAAAGAAACATGGGCTATGAAAATGAATAGAGATTTCTCAGAAGAAGGAATACAAACATCTAAGAAATATTTAAAAACTGCTCACCATCCTTAGCCATCGGGGTAATGCAAATTAAAACTGCTTTGATTTTTTATCTCAGTTCAATGACAACGCTAGTATTAAGAAAATAAAAGACAGTGTATGTGGGGGTGGGGAAGCTTCATGCACTGTGATGGGAGAACACTTGGTGCAGCCATTGTGGTGATCAATGAGACTGTTGCTCAGAAAACTAGAGATGGAGCTACCTAAACTATATATATATATATATATATATATATATATATATATATATAGAGAGAGAGAGAGAGAGAGAGAGAGAGAGCTGACCAAACTCTTCCACCCTAGAAATACAACAAAGTGCTACTTCTATAGAGATATATGCCCACCCATCATAGCTCCTCTAATCCTAATAGCTAGGGCATGGAAATAGTTCAGATGCCCATCAACTGACGAATTAATAATACCTATGGTGGCAATAACGGTATAAATGTTATAGGGGCTGCTAACTGCTTCTGACTGGGTTTAAGACCATGGGAGGGAACAAATATCTGGTATTTAAATGTGGTCAAGAGCCAATGGATGGGGAATCACAGGGTATAATTCTGTAAACTGGACATAGAATCAAACTACCCACTAAATTTGCATCATTCTACCCATAGATTCGTGTAACGCTTATAACTCTAAGAGCAGTTTTCTCTCCCCAGTGGATATTAGTTAAAGTAGAAACTCTCAACTGGTCAAGGAAGAAAAAGCAGAGAGATTTTAAAATTCAGAGGCCAGGGAAGATCAGAGAAAACAACTTCTGGACATGTCAGGGTCTCTGAATTCACAAGCTCATAGTAAAATAGTTGCCTACACATGATATTCATAAGATTAAACCAGTTCTATTCTAGCATAGAGTTGGAAGGGACTCATGAGTCCCTAATCTGACTACTGAATATCTATGTACACTTAATTGTTTTCTTCACAGGAGAGTCAGTTATCTTTAAAGGAGTTGCTTCTCTTAGGTCCCTACACAGGAGTATATGAACAGCCAGTAGAGTAAAATAAAATAAAAAGTTGGTTGGGCAAAAAAGTGGGGGTGTAGATCTGGTAGGACTTAGGAGGAAGAGTTGGAGGTGAATATAATCAAAATATATTGTATGAAATTCTCAACACATAATAAAATATTTTTTAAAAATGAGAAAGAGCAATGCCTTTCAAAAGAGTATAATTTTCAAGGAAAGCATGTCAACCGAGGACTCAGGGAATCTAAACGTGATTTGAACTGAAAACCTACTCTCTGAGGACTAACTTTTATACTAACAAAGGGTGCTATTCAAGCTTTTTAGTCAAAAGAATTTTTTCTTATGTAAAGTTGCAAGTGATTTGGGCAATTACTTTTATTTTTAGTAAAAGGCTAGGGAGAGAATGAATGCATGATACTAGAGGATACCATGATAGCAGCCTCAGTTGGTACTTTAAAAGCTTAATTCTTGCTAGTGTCACACTCTAGTATAGTTGATGGGGCCAGGGCAGAGGGCAAAAGGGTGTTGCCCTAAGATTCTGTTTTATTCTCTGACTCTGTTCTCAGATTATTTTCTATTCAGCAGGTGAGTAGGAAGAAGAGATGATTGTATGTGGGATAATTTATGGGCCCTGCCTGGAGTAGCAAGCACATCTGCTCAGATTCCATTGACTGGTACTCAGTCATATGCCCACACTAACTTGTAGGAAGCCTTTGCAATATAGGCTGGTTGACTTGAAGACAAAGAATGAAGGTTAGTGTCCATTTAGCAAATCAATGTCCTCAGTAAGAGCAGCAACAGTGCTAATGTCAGGATAAATGCCTGTTTAATAGTAAGAAATCACTGTGTGAAGTAGTAAATAAATTAGTATTTGCCAGAGGGCTGGAGCAAGGGGAGTGTTGTGTGGGGAATCCTACCTGATCTTTGGGCTGGTTGTAGTGGCCCCCTCTGGAGCATGGGATACTGTGTTTTGTTGCTACCTCTTAGAAGTCTGTTCTTTTCTAATGAGTGACAGAAACGGAATGCATCCTGATGGGTGGGCAGGTGGGGAGGAACTGGGAGGAGTAGATGGAAGAGAAACCATTATCAGGATAATCTGTATGAGAAAAGAACCTATTTTTAATAAAAGGAGGAAATAACATCCTCCAGAAAAACATGTCCAGGATCTTGAGAGATTATTCAAACTAAATCCTGGAGGCCTGCCTGCCCCTCTTTGCACACAGTGGCTGTCCCCTACAGATCCAGCTTGATGCTTCCCTGTTGTTGGGTGCAAGACCTGTGTGATCTGCATAGCAACTTTCTCTTTCTTGACTCTGTAAAGTAACTGAAGTTCTGCCTCCTGGCTCTCCAAATGTCTTTGTGCTGTGGCTTTTCATCCCAAGGGTCTTTAAATTTTCTAAGACAGGAAGGGAGAATCTGGTCCTTGCCTGTTTTCTAACTTCTGGGGTCTGCTGGCCATCTTTGTTGTTGCTTAACTTGTAGAAGAAACACACTGCTGTGCTTTCGTTTTCATATGACTGTTTCTCTCAATGACAATTTCTCTATATGCATGGTTATGCCCATTCTACTTTTCATATGAATACAACTGCATTGCATTAGGGCTCACTCAAATCTTCTAAATATATTGGTTTTCATTTTAACTAATTACAATGGAAATGACTATAATTAAAAATAAGGCTATATCCTCAGGTACTGGGATAGAATTTTAAGATAAAAAGGAGGGCACAGAAAGGCAAGTAGATTCATAACAGGAAACTGTTATTTATAATCACACAGTATCCTATGATCTATCAACTTTATTCATAGGTACACATCCAAGAAAATAAATGCACAGACCAAAAGTTATGTGTAAATCAAGAATTTTCATAGAAGCTTTGCATATGTTAGTCACCAAATAGAGCAATTCAAATTCACAGAAACTGGTGAATTAATGTCATGTTCTTTGGAAGTTATTGACACCAGCATGCAGGGTAAACTCAGTAAGGCATTCATTTATGTGATGATCATTAACTGACAAAATGAGAAAATATTGAGAGAGGTTAGAGCTGTGTTTGTTTCTTGAGAAGGAATACCAAGGAAGAGCTTGTGGGAACTTTGAGACAAAATGTCAGCACCTTGGTTTGGAAATGCTTCTCCCTAGCTCATGTAGATGTACATGTAAGGTTAGCTCCTTCT
>JAMJFZ010003450.1:0-81303 GCA_026225945.1 Cricetomys ansorgei
GGGGAAGTCAGGTGGGCCCGTTTACTTTCCGAAGGACACGGCTTGGACCAGCTTGTCCTGGCTATGCCACCAAATGGTCTGACTCTTGGGAGAATGGGACTGCCAACCTCATTTCTGGATGGACCCTGCCCCGCTATAGAACCAGTCTGTGACCTGAGCTGCAAAGCCTTGAACGGCCACGAGGGGGCGCAGGAGCTCGCAGTGGCAAATGCGTCTACCTCGCCCACCCTAAGGCGTCCTCAGCCTCAACTGGGAAAAGACAACTCCAGCACGGATGAACTCTTTCAGACCCCAAAAGGACAAAGAGGCAGTGTCCCCATCGCCCATCGGTTAGCATTATGCCAGGGGGATGGATTTCCTGCTGGAAACTCCTGCTGGAAACACTTCCAGGCAGCAGCAGCAGGATGCAGCCCACCTCATCCCACCCCTCTCGGTGCCTGCGCCCTCAGGCTGCTTACCTCTGTTTCCCAGTGTTTAGAGAATTTTGGTCCACCACTTTGTCAAAGTCTGTCCTGATGTCATCCAGACACCCGTTGTCGCCAAAGGCACCCCACTCCATGTTGATGCACATCAGCCCCTGGTTCCCCTCCACCATCTCCACGTTCCTCATCTCCTCCATGTAGCAGGCATTGCTGCCGGTCCCTGAAACACGGTGGGGGCGCGGGGGGCGCAGAAGTCAATGGCGGGCTTCACAGCTGGAGCTCCAATGCAGGGTGAGGGTTACTTTTAAATTATTGGGGAGTCACACAGGCGTATATTTGGGTTAAATATGCCACGCACATCCCCTCCCCTCCAAATGTCCCCCATCCTCTACTACTTCTCCCCCCCAATTTCACGTGGCCCCGCCCCCCCAATATACCCACTGAGTCCCCTTATAGCCCCCTCGCATGGGTATGGACTATCTACTGGAGCACGGAGAGCCTTTGGGGGGGGGGGCGCATTTCAGAAGACCTCCCTCGGTAGCCAATGACTGCTAATAGCCCCTCAGCTAGGGTGGAATTTCATGACTACCACACCCCCGCACCCCTCCTCCCCATACCCATGCTGGGATTCTGTCTACCTTGATTGCACACAGGTCTCTGCCTGCCGCCAGGGCCTCTGGATTCGTGTATGCAAAAGACATTTTCCTACGGGAGCCAACCACCTGTGACTCTTACAAATCACCCTCTTCCAGAATGACCCCTGAGCCTTGGCGGGAGGGGGCTGGGTTACCTGTGCTCTAACACGGCTGCATCCCAGCCCCCCCCCTCTCTCCCTCCCTCCCTCTCACACACACACACACACACACACAGTTTATTTTTTTTCAAGACAGAGTTGCTCTGCTGTAACTCTGGCTGTCCTGGAACTCACTCTGTAGACCAGGCTGGCCTCGAACTCACAGAGATCCGCCTGCCTCTGCCTCCCGAGCGCTGGGGCTAGAGGTGTGCGCCACCATGCCCTCCCCACTAAATTTTTTTTTTAACGCGCTTTTCTACGTAACCCTGGCTGGCCCGACGCCTCCTATGTTGACCAGGCTGGCCTTGAACTTGCGGTGATCCTCATGCATCCGCTTCCGCCTCCCGAGACACCCAACTTTGATAGACTGCTTTATGCCTGAAGTCTCACCCACTGGCCTCTTTAGACAGGGCTATGTTTATGTTGGTGGATGCTCTCGTAAAACAAAGACATGCACTGCTAGTGGGAGCTTAGGCGATATTCAGACACACACAAGACACTGGGGCGTGCATGTGTTTTCCGCTTTCATACCTCAGCTGTTCACTTGTCTCGTGTAAGGTACTCACGGACTACACCTAGTCGACAAACTTCTGAGTGCGTGTTGGGGGGGGGGGAACCTTCCCCCCCACCCCCACCCCTTCTAAGCAACGTTTCCTTGCCTTGCTGGTGTTGTGACCTCCTAGAGTATCTGCTGCTTCTGAGACAAGGACCACTCCTCTGGTTTCCGTTCCTGAACTCCCTAGAGCGTGTCTTACTCAGTGTCCCTCAGGACCGGGGTTAGGAGCACAAGTTCATGGCAGCTCTACCCACAAGGGGTTACATAAACAAACGCATCCATGGCCTTTCTAATTATTCGCTTTCAAACTGTGTGTGGACGCGTGTATGTGTGGAATCAGAGTTCAACTTGCAGGACTCGGTTCTCTCATTCTACTGTGGTGGGTGAACCCAGGGACCGGACTCGGGTCACCCGGCTTGGCAGCAGGTACCCTGCCCAGGGAGATCCATGTCACCAGCCCTCCCGGGGTTTTAATGCCCATGGCCTCAGGCTTGTCTTACTGCACGTGTCTTACTGCGCTGAAAACTCAAGGAGCCCTTCCCACGGACGCTCCAAGATGCACTGGAGACTGTGTTCACAAAGATCCTGGCTCGAGGGGCTCTGGGGGAGGATCCCAGAGACACTGCCACCTGGAAAGTGTACCGTCAGAGCAGAGCTCTGAGGGGTGTGAGGCGGGACCACCCAATTCAAGGGTCTGCTCCATCCTGCCACCTCCTCAAACCACCCCTTCCCCACCCCAGCCAGACAAGAAAGCATAACCCCTCTGAAAAACCTAAGCAGAATTCCCGGACGCTCCCCATGGTGCCGTGGGATTGTTTTCGCAGTTCCCTTTTACCCAGGGTGGAAAAGAGGAGAGGAGAGGGGCCTCAGAAACAGCAGATGCACAAAAAAAGCCGAACTGTGTAAACTGTGCTTCTTGGCTGTGAGAAAACTGTCTGGATCCTGGCACCTGAGCCTCTAACAGGCCTGAGCTCCCAGGTAGGGAGAGGCCCGGCCTGGAAGAAGAGAATATGCCAAGTCACTCTGGCTTTGCAGGTCCCACCTAAGCCCATTCACGGGCACAGGGCTTGGCGGGGCAGGGCGGAGAAAGCTCTGCCAAATGGAAGGACTGAATCAAGTCTCAGGGGCAGCCACCAAACAACCTTTCATCTGGATATGCTTCCTGATTTTCTGTTTCAACGCTTGCTTCAAGTGGCTTCGTGCAAACAAACACAAAGGCTTTCCTGGCACGGAGGCCAGCCCTGCGGGCCCCGTCCCAAGCCCCAGGCACTGGAAATGATCCTGAGACAGGGGTGACATTTCATGCTAAGTAGTGTTTGCAGATGTTGGTGACTAAGGAAGTGTTCGGGGTTGTGCAACAGCTAACTTTGTCAACGTGACACAACCTAGGATTACCTGGGAAGAGAGTCTCTGTGAGGGAGGGATTGTTTGCGTTGGGTTGAAGGGGCATCTTAAGTTAGTTCATTTGGGAAGCCCACTGTGGGCAGCACTATCCCCTAGGCAGGGGTCCTGAATGGGGTCAGAGGGGAGAAATCAAGTTGAGCACAAGCAAGCAAGTGAGCCTGTGCATTCATTTCTCTCTACTCTTGACTGTAGATATGATGTGACTAGTTATTTCAAGTTCCTGCCTTGTCTTCACCTTAATGACTGGACTATTTATAACCTGGAACTGGGAGCTAGCATGCCTTCCCCCGTAGGTTGCTTTTGTTATGCTATTTTATTATACCTGCAGAAATGGACATAGGGAACTTCAAAGGATTTTCTCCCTCTAGTCAACGTGCTTCAAGAGTTTAAAGCTCTTGGGCTAGGGAGACAGCTCGGTGGGCAAAGCACTGGCTGAGCAAGCATGAGCTCACAGAGTTCAAATTCCTAGAACTCATGCAAGCACCTGGCATGACAGTGCCTACCTAAATCCCATCACCCCCATGGCAAGATGGGGGGGCAGAGGCAGGAGCAGCTCTCGGGCCAACTAGCCTGGTGTATGCTGTGGCAAACAGGAGACCCAGCATCCTCGGACCTTCATGCACACAGTGTAGCGCACGCATTCCTACACACACACACACACACACTGCACATACATCACACACACACAGTTCGATGCTCTTGGGGCCCAGGCCTCTGATATGCTTGGAACACAAGGAAACAACCTACAGGGCTGGGGCCACTCACACGCAGTGGCTGTTGAAGGTGGATGGTGCCCAGGAGCACACTGGCCCTCCCTAGAATGTGGTGAGGGGTGGAGATGGTCTCTGCTTCCTTCTCAGCCCATGAGCCCGCAGCACCAGCCGCTTCCACACAGGCTCGGTCCAGGCACCCCCACTCCGTCTACCCAGGGGCGCATGAGGGTTCTGTAGCCTCCTTCCTAGAGAGCTCAATGACTAAGTGCTGAGCAGCCCCACGGGGTGCTAGTACAAGAAGGGAACCCCACAGCCTTCTTCCAACAGAGAATTCGAACAGTGGTAAATGAATGGTACCAACAGATCACACGGTCCCCCGTTAAGGACGGAGCTGCTGGATCTCTATACGACAGGAAGAGTCAGTGTTCCCTTCCTGGGGAAGAGACACCTTCGGGACACTTACCTACGATAAGTCCAATTTCACAAGTGGGTTCCTCGTATGCACACGTCATCATGGTCCCTACAGTGTCGTTGACCAGGGCCACCACATCCAGGTCGAACTCCTTTGAAAAGAAAGAAGCAGTGTGGATCCCGGGAAGGGCCGGCTTGGCCCGCCCTGGGTCCTGTGAGTCCGTGCTCTGGGCTGGAAGCTTCTGGGAAGCGGGGCTGATACTGCGACTGGGTTCTGTACTTCGACACAGAGTGGTGATACTGTTGGAGTCTGTCCCCGCTGACAGAGCATCCGCGTCTGATGCTCGCTTGCTCTCCGGGGACCCTGGCAGTTCCGGGCTGTTAGGAACCGTTTCCCTCTTTCCAGCGCTGTGAGTCATGATTTTACATCTCTTTGAACGTTATCGTTCCCTCTACCTCATGTGCGTGTGCGCACACCAGGACGCATGTGTGTGGGTCAAAGGAGAAACCACAAGAGTCGATTCTCTCCCTCCACCATGTGGGTTCTGGGAACCAAACTCCGGTCATCGGGCTTGGTGGCAGGCTGCCGAGCCATCGACAGCCCCGTACTGTCCCTTGACGATACAAAACCTACAGGTGGTCTCGTTAAGGCTGGCGGTTCCCCGGGGAGACGCATCTATCACACAGATCAAGAGTCTTCCGAGGTGTTCCGATTCTTCACAAAAAGCAAGCTTAGGTTTTGTAAACCCCCCTCCCCTGCCCCCCAAGCAAAAAAAAAAAATGTTTTTAAAATGCTAAGTTACCTCTCTCCTTTTTATGGCATCCTTCAGTAAAGTGACTATGTCATGACCCACGCAGTCGGAGGCCTTGAAACCCTTTGTCCAGTTGACCAAGATCCCCTGAAGCAAGAGAGGCACCAAAGGGGCGTGGGTGAGCAACCCTCCCTCCCTCCCGGGCAACGGCCGCAGAGGCCGCGTGACGGCGACCTGCCGTGCCATTCCGCACGACCGAGTGTGAGTGGCACCTTGCGGGGCCGGCCCCATCCCACCGTCTTCACAGATGGGGAAACTGAGGCGTACGAGGTTGGCTGCTGACCGTGTAACCAAAGGGATGCAAAACTGAAATATTGTAGTGACACTATTAAAAAGTAACAGGCTGACCTCAGGCTCCCTATGACTGGAGTTACATGCTGGGGGGGGGGGGGGAGACCTCACGTGTGTGCATGAGCGTATTTGAGCACACTAGAGGGATGGGAGGATGGGAGCATAAACAACCTGCTTCAAAAGAGTCACCCTGCTGGGTGTGGTGGCCCACACACCAGGAATCTCCGCACTCAGAGGCTGAAGCAAGAGCCCACCGTTTCGAGACCAGCTTAGGGCACATAGTTCTAGGCCAGCCTGAACTACATAATGAGACCTCGTGTGTGTGTGGGGGGGGGGGGGGAGGACGGGACTCAGACCTCTAAAAACTGCATTAAACGAAATTTTAGGGCTAGAGACAGACGTTCGTAGCCCAGTCGCTAGAGTGCTTGCCCGGGCCTTGATCCCCAGGCACTGATGGTGCGCACTCATAATCCCAACACGTGGGAGGTGGAGGCAGGAGGATTAGAAGTTCTAGGAAATCCTTGACTACTCGAGAGAGTCCAAGGCCAGCCTGGACACTGTAAGACCCCGTCTTAAAAAAAAAAGTAATACGTTTAGAGAGAGCCAACCGCTGGTATCTAAAGGTTTAAAGGTGGACGCCATGATCTGACAATGTCCAGCACGGGCAGGGGAGATGCTCGAGGAACGGAAACTGTGACAACCTGTGCCCACCACGCCTTAGTTCCCGGTGGGTGCTCGTAGGCCAGCTCTAACAGAGCGCTGCGCCTACGGGCACCCCGCTCCTTGCCATGCAACCAGCCATGGAGAACGCCACTGAGGGCCGAGGGTGGATCTAATCAGCCGAGTGCCAGCCTAGCTAGCATGTGCAGAGCCCTGGGTTCCGACCCAACACCCGCAGACCGGTTGTGGCAGTCCGTGCCTGCCACGCCGGGAGGTGGAGGCAGGCGGGAGGGTCAAAAGCTGTCCCCTCTTCTGTGGCTATATAGCAAGTTTAAGGCCAGGCTGGGATAAAGGTGCATGTGTGTGTGTGTGGGGGGGGGGTGTTGAGGGGAGGAAGGAAAGAAGGTGACAGCCAAGGGCACCGGAAGACAGAAAAGGGCGAGGTTCTTTGTGCCCGGACGCCCCAAAGGTTCTCAGAAGAGATGGCTGCTTTCGACAGTGACAGAAGAGTAGCGTCTTACAACGTGTGACCCGTGGGACATGGAAGACTGTCCCAGACATCTAAGGATGGCACTGGGGCTGGAGAAAACCCGCGCCACAGGAAGTCAGCACTATCAGAGGCCCGCTGCCGGCTGCCGCTGCCAAGAGACTCACTCGATCCAGTCTCGTCTGCTTGCAGGGGAAGGAGAAGGTGAAGCCCAGGGGCAATCGGGGGCCTTTGATCCCCATGTAGTCCAGGAAGTCGGAGATGCAGGAGACAATGTGGTCAAACAGCTTTAAGAGATGAGAAACAGGTTACCCGGGACCTCTGTGATTTCTCACTTTCAACATGCAAACGCCACACACACGCACACACATGTGCACGCACACACACGTACACACACGCACACGCACGCACGTGTACACACACGCACACTGACCCTTTCTCTAGGAACTTCCTAGCCAGTGGAGTATCACGGACAAGGAACGGGCTCGGAGGGCCCGATGCTCTGGGGACTCCGGGATGCGGCCCGGTACCAAGCGGCAGGTGCGCGTGCACGGCCCCTCCTACCTCTTCCCCGGTGCCCTGCATGATTTCTATAGGGATGGAGTAGATCTTGTTGTGCATCTCCACCGTTCTCTTCTTCCCGCTACGGATCTTTACCAGGAGGACCCGGAAGTTCGTTCCGCCGAGATCCAAGGCCAGGAAGTCGCCATTCTCTGTCACAGGGAAGAACACAAGAGAAAGCCACAAACGGCTAAGCGCTGTCTTGGTAGACCGGGAGCCCCCCCCAGACCGACCGCTCGCCCCCCATCTTGCGCGCTGTGGGGGTAGGGGGCGGGCAATACCGCGGACACTCCCTGCGGCCCACGGCATAGGCTCAAAGGAGAGGCTAGGCTGTGAGTCGGTCACAAGCTGGGCCGGCACTGGAAGGGTGGCCCCGGGACGGAGCCATCAGTCACAATAACCAGGCTCCACCAGGGCTACTTAAGAAAGCCTGACTGCAGCGTCCTGACTTCAGTGGTTCTCAGTCTAAATACGGCCACAGCCTCCCTAACCTCTTTGTAATGTGTGTGTGTGAGGAAAATGGAGAAACTGGTTTTTTTTTCTTCTTTGGGGGTTCTGGGGCCCAAAGGGTATGCCACGAGCAATGCCGAGCCAGTCCTGACCCTGGCCTCCAGATCCCGCTTCCGGCCCGTGGGAGAGCACAGCGGCGCACTGGGGAGGAAGGTGCGGCCTGCCAGCCCGTACTCTGGGCATCCAGGAAGACTGGGGGTGGCCTCCTAGCTAACGCCCCACAGAACCCAGGCCAGCAGAGCCTGGATTGCATGAGCAGACTCACCGAGGGCTGGGGGGGGGGGCCCACTGACTAGTAGTGAATAGTGGTTCACGTAGGCCACTAAAGTTGAGAGTGGCTTATTCTAAAGCAATAGATAACTTATCTGTGAGATGGGTTTTTCTATCCCCGATAGTCATTCTGAGGAGCCACCCCAAGATCTCTTCAGCATTGTCATGGAGCCAGCCTCGGCAAGAGGGGGCAGGATGCTTCTCCAACCTCCCCAGGTGTACAAAGCGCCAGGCCCGGCTCCCTCACACACACCCTGCCACTGCTTAAGAGGACTGTGTTAATTCTTCCATTGGTCCGTAGAATATAGCCCAGTATGTAGCCGAGGCTGGCCTCAAACTCCAGAGCTTTCTGAGTGCAGATTATAGGCATGCTTCCCGCTTTCCGATTCTAATAGGGTTTTACAAGGAGCACCAGCCTGGTTCGGGGTTCGGGTCCCCACTAGAACTGAACTGCTCCAAGCCCCAAACATGTTCATGTGCACGTGCACGCATGCATGCACACACGCACACACTCACACACATTGGGGTGTAAGCTGGGGTTAAGATTCCAGTTCATGTCAGATTAGGCGTGGCCAGTGCAAAGGCATCTTCAGGAGAGTTCAAAACATCCCCTCCCCACACCCTACCCTCACCCCACCCCCACCCCCGTTCCTGGGACAGAGGTGTGTGAACAGCTGCGACAGGCCCTTACCGCTCCCATCCGGGATGCCCCGGACATAAGAGGGCAACATCTTGACGGTAGCCCGGGGTTGGTCTCCTTCCTCAGCCCCAATTCCATCTCAGCCCGCAACCTCTTCTTCACGTCCATCAGCTTCTCCTTGCTGAGGCGGAATTTGGTCAGGATCTCTTCGATTTGCCGGTGCTGCTCGGCCAGGCGGTAGGCCACCGCCGTTACCATGGCGGCCCCCTTGCCACTGCCGCTCTCCGAGAGGAGGAAGCGCACATCCGAGTTGGGCACCAGGCGCCGGAGGGTCTTGTGGAAACGCCGGGCATACCTGAGGGGAGAAGGGAGAAGCGGGTGTGTCCCAAGAGCTGGCCCCAGCTGCCAGCTGAGGACGTCGGGGAGCCGGGGAGCCCTCCGCTTTCTACCCAGCAGGCTTTAATCCCACCCTCTGCTACTGCATCAGACACACGCACAAGGAAGAGGAAATTATCCAATACTGCTTGCAACAACAAGGACGACGACAAAAGGTAGGATCTCGTTCTTATTTATGAGCATGAGTATTACCTACAAAACCCAAGGGTCAGACCACCTTGCGTGAAGCAGGAGGATTGCTGCTAGCTCCAGACTAACCTGGGCTACATAGCCGATTCCAGGCCAGCTGGGGCTACGTAGAAAGACTTTGCTTCAGGGATCAAAATGTAAAGGGGGGGGGGGAGGGTCGGGGGTTGGGCCAGGTGGCGGCGGTGACGCACGCCTTTGATCCCAGCGGCTGGGAGGCAGAGGCAGGCGGATCTCTGTGAGTTCGAGGCCAGCCTGGTCTACAGAGTGAGTTCCAGCGACAGCCAGGGTTACACGACAGAGAAACCCTGTCTCGAGAAACCAAAAAAATAGGAGGGCGGAGTGTGTGGGGTGGTGGCGGTAGGGGACGGGGGTGGTGGTTTCCCGTCCTCCCTGTGTTCAAGTGTCACAGGGGACAAAGGCAAGTGCTCCAAAGTCAGATCCATGGCAAGTGACCTTGAGCCAGTGTTGACCTCAGACTCAACGGAGACCAGTGTCTGGGTGAAGGTGGAGAGCTCGGAAATGAACGGATTTAGTGACAGCTGACGGGTGTGTGTGTGTGTGTGTGTGTGTGTGTGTGTGTGTGTGTGTGTGTGTGTGTGCCGTGGGCGTGACAAACCCTCCTGTTTCTCCATTTTCACCTGGCTCTTTCCCTTCCTCCTCCCTGGAAGAGAAGCTTACACCACTGTGGGACAAGGGACCCGTGGTCTGCCCTAGGGAAGGCCGCCCACCAAAGGACACAGGAAAAGCCGCGTCTCCCAAAACATAGCGGTCGCTGTGGCCAGGGGATGGCGTAAGAAAGACTTCTGCTCTGACACTTTTCAAACGGTCTCGAGTCTCTAGTGATTCTGAAATGGGCAACGCCTGCTCCGAGCTAGTCTTCCTTCGTGTCCGTGTGCTCCTGGATTGGGGCACACACGTGTAGGTGTGCGTGAGCCTGCGTGCGAGCGTGCGCGTGAGCACGTGTATGGAGGTCGGGGGGTCCACATCGGGTGTCTCCCCTCGATCGCTCTTGTCCTTGTTTTCAGAGACAAGGTCTCCCGTGAATCCAGGGCTCACCAACCGGCTGGACTGGCTGGACGGGGGCCCCAGGGATTACGGGCGCGTACTGTCGCAGGTGGCACGGGTTCTGGGGAAGCGAATTGGGTGTTTGAACTCGTGTAACTGTATACTGAAGACCAGCTGTGGCGACAGAGCTTGCGTTGTGTGTATTTTACCACCTAAAACCATTTGTTCTGCTTCTAGACGGGGGTCTCACTACGTAGACCAGGCTGGCTTCAAACTCACAAGGATCCACCTGCCTCTGCCTTCCAAGTGCTAGCTAGGATTAAAGGAATGGGCCACCATGCTCGGCCCTCACAAAGTTTTAAGGTGACGTTATAAATCCTTAGGCTTTCTTGCCAGGAATTCCACGGGAAAAAGCTGCACACAGTCCCACAGATTCTTAACAGTTGAGGCAAAAGGATTGCTCGAAGCCTATGCGTTCAGGGCAGAGTGGCCAGTATAATGAGATTTCGCTTCTCAAGGGGCACAAAAAGAACAGGCAAGGATATGAAGAGGAATGGTAAATCTTGTTTCAAATATCTTCTTTGTTGTTGTTGTTTGGTTTGGTTTTTCAAGACAGGGTTTCTCTGTTGTAACTCTGTCTGTCCTGGAACTCACTCTGTAGACCAGGCTGGCCTCGAACTCACAGAGATCCGCCTGCCTCGGCCTCCTGAGTGCTGGGATCAAAGGTGTGCGCCTCTACCACCTGGCTTGTTTCAAGTATCTTTAAAATATGAAAAACTAACAAAACTGTAAACTTGGAAGACGGCTTCACTAATAAGCCCATGCTCTAGCCCAGCGGTTCTCAACCTGTGGGTCGTGACCTCTTTGGGGGTTGAACGACCCTTTCACAGGGGTGACCCTGCGTATCGGATATTTACATCACAATTCGTAACAGTAGCAACATCACAGTTACGAAGTAGCAATGAAAATAACTATGGTTGGAGAGTCACCACAGCGTGAGGGACTGTGTTAAAGGGTCGCAGTGCTGGGAAGGTTGGGAACCAGTGCCCAATCAGCGTTTGTGCAAGGGTCCCCATCCCGAAAGCTAAGGATCTGCAAGGGTGCGGATGCACAACGTGCTTAGGTTCCACACAAGAACCACGCCGTAGGCAGAGACTGTTAAAACTCATCAGAGACTTTAGAATTTGCTTTCAGCCATTTAAAAAGTGTCAGCCGTGTTTTCAATGGCCGAGGAGACTTTTTTAAAGCTCGGCTGGGTCAGCACAGTCAGCAGGCAAGAAAGGCGGCTCGAGAGGAGAGCCGCTCCGGGTCTCTACAGATTACTTAAGACTGTTCTAACTCTGGCTCTCAGACAACAGGAGCGGGCGGCCTGTGTCCGCCGAATGCAGCAGTGTCTGAGGGGTTAACGGATTTTATCACAAGTTTTGGAAACGGGAATGTGGACGCTACCCGGCACGGCAGCACATGCCTGCAATCCTAGTATTCTGGAGCCAGAGACCAGATGATCAGGGGTTCAAGACCAGCCTCTGCTATATAGCAAGTTTGAGCCAGCCTGGGCTACATGAGACACTGTCGCAAAAAACCAAAAAAAAAAAAAACCCAAAAAAACCAGCCACCACACCCAAAGCCAAGTTCCAGTTCTAATGGGGAACAGAGTCCCTCCAGACAAAATGCAGCCACGCTGCAGACACACTACACCTCATAGTCCTGTCTGGAGAAACCTGTGTCACCTTGGGAAAGAGAGAGACCGAAGTGGACCTCAAGAAGCAACGTGTGGGAGTGCGCTGGGGATGAGGCGTCCTGAATGAGCGGCTTTTAACATGGCTTCCCACTGACCTCTGGGGAGGGGCCTTGGCCTCAGATGAGGGGAACCAACGAACGGATACAACGTGGCGTTGGGGGGGGGGAGGACTCACTGTGGGTGCAACTTGTAGAGAGAACCGTCCACACCAACCGTGGTCCGCAGCCTGGGCGTGCCCTTGTTGTCACGCAGGCGGTTCAGGATGGCGCCGAGTGTAGCCGCCACTAGGTTGGCCGAGCGGAAGGAGACGATGGTGCAGATGTGCTGGACCGAGAGGCAGTCATCGTTAGAGGGCTCCACCCCAAGGCGAGTCAAGATCTCCTTGGCATTTTGGATGCCTTCCTTGGTCCTGCGAGGTGAGAAGAGGTCAAAACTTAGGAGTCTGGGATCATGCCAGCCTGTGTGGAGAAAGAGCTGGCCCTCACCCGGGGGTGGGGGCGGTGGGGGGTGTTCACGCCCATGGTGGGGGGGGGGGACCTTCCGCGGGTGGAGGGTCTAAGCTGCTGACACGTATGTCCCAGTGTTTTCTACAGAATTCTAATTCTCTGCATACACGTTTCGTGTCTCTTGCACTGGTTTCATCCGGGAGTACTGTGTATCATTCTGTTGTTATTGTACGTGGTTAGTCTAAAAAAAAAATCACCGACCCCACCCCGGCCCCCATTGTATTTGTGGTTCTCGGCGACCAAAGACCCACTGGCGGAAACAGGTCAAGATAAAGACAGGCGAATCCGTACTCTGCCAGTGACTCTGGAGTTGAGCTGCAGCTCAGAATCTCAGGGGACGAGCCCCACAACAAACAGCTTGGGCAGCGAATACATCCGGGAAAGCTCTCACCCTCCCCGTGGCCTCTTTCTCTTGCCAGAGACAGCTGTCCGTGAACTTTCAGGTCAAGAGCAAAGCTCCACTGGGATGGTGTGAACTTCCAGGGCCACTGAGGCGCACCACTGTGGGTAACTGGCTTGGGGACAGACGGCACCTCACGTCTTTGCGGATGGCCTCCCGTGGCTCCGCGGAACCTCCTGAACCAGGGCTAGAGCCTGGTGGGACACAGGGGCCACACAAGCCAGGAGGCCTTTAGACTTGGTGGTCCCGGACCGCGCCACACTGTGTGGCTCTCAGGTTGAAGGCCTGTGACTGACAGTGGGTTCTGAGCATCCTCTGGGAATGCCGGAGGGCAGAGGGCAGGATGCTGCCTGGCCTCTGCCCTTCTACATCTGTTCGCCAACGTTTCTCAAACCTGAAGTTTAGGGGGTGGCATGGCTGTCCAGAGGCCTTCTCTGGCAAGGTGTGGAAGCGCGGAGAGAACTTTGAGGGAACCGGTGAGTTAACCGCAGTGGACAGGTTTTGTTCGTATTCTGATTAATGGACACTATAAACTGTGGTTCCCCCCACCCCCACAGGACCATCCAGTCCTTGACTGGACACCTCTAAGTTCCCTAGAACACAGTTTGGGAAAGGGCATGTTATGCCAAGAGGGATTTCCAAGAATCTAGACCCAGGCTTGGTCAGACTTTTGCTCAACCCGCTGGAATCTCCTGCTTCCTTGACCAAAATCTTAGAGAGAGAGAGAGAGAGAGAGAGAGAGGAATGTGTGGTATGGGAGGGAGCGAGGGAGTGTGTGTGTGTGTGGTGTAGTGAGAGTGTGTGCATGTATGTGGTGTGTATGAGTGTGTATGTTTGTGTGTGGTGTGTGTATGAGCTGTATGTGACTGTGTGTGTATGGTGTGTGAGGGTGAGAGAGGACACTGTTTTTGAAACGACACGAGAAAAAGCACTCGTGCTAAGGTGTTGGTTTTTCTTCCTTTTAAGAATTTATTTACTTACCCACCTATCTGTTTGTTTCCTGTATGGGTTTGTGTATCTGTGCATGGGTGTTTTGACTATGTTTTGCTTGTGTGTCTGTGTCTGGGTGCTTTGTCTGTATACCACATGCATGCCTGGTGCCTACAACGGCCAGAAGAGGGTGTTGGACCTCCTGGGAATCGAGATAAGATGATTGTGAGCTGCCGTGTGGGGTGCTGGGACTGGACCCGCTGAGCCATCTCTCTAGCCCCTAGCCTGGTTTTCAACAAGCATACCAGAAAAGAGCTTGCAGGGAGACCAGCTGGAGAGGTCCTCTGAGGGTGAGGGGAGATGGGTCCAGATAGCCTGGAGCTTGGGGAGGAGGAAGGGCCCCCTGCACTTGGCCTCAAGAGGTAGCAGGGCCCCCGTCTTCCTCCCCTACCCCCTTACCCACAAGCCCCTGGACGGTACCTACATTTCAATGGCCGACACATCAGTAGTGTTGAATTTGCCCCTCGTGAGCAGCTCTGGGGTGATGCGCCCTTCAAACAGCAGGCCTTCCTTGGCCATCTTCACCAGGATCAGCCGGACCAGCTCCCCCATGTACAGGCCGCTCACCATCTTCTCGAACCTGCGAGAGGAAAGTCCACGGGTATCTGTGAGTTCCCTCGGCACACAAGGAGCGGACAGCGGGGAAGCGTGTCCCAAGCTCCCGATCTCCGTGGCAGGCGAGATGACGCACTCGTGAGGTTCAGCACGGTGGGGACACGGACGCTGACTCCAGACAGGGCGGCTACCCAGGGCAGCGCTGCAGGGCAGGAACAGGCAAGGAAGGCTGCCTGGAGGTAGGGGGGCAGCATCAGGATCCAGATGAGGGGTGACAGGCGAGAAGGGGGCCCCACACGACGGAAGGATCGTCTGTCAGACAACCGCATGCTGCGCTTCCCACAGGGTTATCCCTCCAGGATGGAGGGATGGAGGCAGCCAGGAAACACCCAGCTGATGTCTTCTTTGGCGGTGGGGGGGGCGGGGGTTGGGGGAGGGGGTGTCACTCTTCTCCATGCGGGGGAGGAGGCTCTTTGTGCATTTGTTTTGGGATAAGATAGTTTTTAAAAAATGTATTAATTACGTGTTCTGTTGTTGACATGAGCTGTGCGTGTTGTGTCTGTGTGTGGAATATAATGTGCCCACAAAGGGTAGTTGTGAGCCACCGGACACGGGTCCTGGGACCTGAACTCAGGCCCTCTGCAAGAGCAGTACACCCTCTTGGCTGCTGAACCGTCTGTCCAGCCCCTGTGCATTTGATGATCACAGCCTTGGTGCCTAATGGTGGCTGAGGGAGCCACTGGCGGGTGAAGATGGATGACGGGAGTCACAGCCTGCCCTAAGGACCTGGGTGCATGACTGCCCGGAAGCTTCCCGATGACACGGGGAAGCTGAAGCTCAGGGGAGCCAAGTCACCTGCTCGAGGGAGAACAGCAGCGGATCTGGGATCAGAACCCTTCGGTCCCTTCAGATCTGGAGCCCTAAATCTTCACTTTAGGGGTACAGGAGCTGAGACCTGAAGGTGGTAAGAAGCTTGGAGCTATATGACCCACTCGGGTGGCTGTCTCTATGTTAGGGGGTTTTGTTTGTTTGTATGTGTGTGTTTCTTTTTTCTTTGAGACAATTTCTCACAAAGCCAGACTGGTCTTAAATTTGATGTGTAACAGAGAATGACCTTGAATTTCTGATTCTCCTGTCTCAGCTTCCTGAGGGCTGGGCTATAGGTGTGCGCTATGAGATCTGGTTTATTCGGTACTGGGGTTCCAACTCTGGGCTGTGTGCATGCTAGGCAAGCACTGCACCAACTCAGCCGCACCCCTGGCCCCTCATTTTTTTAACCCTTGCCAGCCAAGGATCAAGGCTTCGCTTCTGAGGAAGGCACAGTCCTTCCCCGCCAACCTCACCCTAACATCCAAGGGTGGGGGTTTTTGAGTAGCTGAAGGCCAATCGGCTCACCCCGCTGCTCTAGCCAGATTCAGGAATGGGCCAATCCCATGTCGGATGTGGGTGGTTGTGAGGTGTGACCCCCATATCTGAAGCAGCCTCTCTAGGTCCAAGCACCGTAGGGGAGCCTGTGGACTCAGTCCAGCAGCTCCAGGGGTTTAAAATATCAGACGCGAGCATGGCTGATCAGGGACGGGAAGGAGCCCCTCAGCCAGGCAGATCAAAGGCCTCCCCCTTGAGGGTGGCAGGCTGGCTGGCTGGCACCCCCAGAGCTGGAAGTGACACAGCAAAACGATCTGCTCCAGTCAGAGCCATCCAGCAGCCGGGAGATGCTGCCGGCCCTCCGGGCACCCAGCTCCGGCCTGTCAGCACAGCACGCGGCCTCTTTCCAAACACAGCCCTCATTGTTCCTGTTCCTCATGACAGGCCGGGGCAGGCTCACGGGGCTCCAGAAGGCTGACGCTCCCTGGCAGGAGAGCACCCCGCCCCGGCTGTTCAGCCACTGCCTGGGCTCCCGTGGGAAGTGCCCCGTGGGGTCTAGGCTGGGATCCCCGAGCTGGCAGGAGGAAAGCCGAGCGCCTGAATGTGAGGCTCACACCAGTTCCGCCGCCTCGGTCTCCCAGTCTGTGCACTGGCGAGACAAGGCCCACCTTCACGGTTCTACAGAGGACACCCGTTCATGGGGTGGTGACCATGACATCTGGCTGCCGAGTGCTTATGACCGTGCCTGTGTCTGGCACTTCCTCGGCTGTCTGTCCACTCATTGGAGATGGTGTCTCTCATTGGCGCAGGATGACCTTGAACTTCTGATCCTCTCCTACCACCTCTGATGATGGGCCTTGTAGACGTGTATCACGGCACCCAATTTATGCAGTGCTGGGGATGGGGCCCAGGGCCTCCTCCATGCCCGGCACGCACTCTACCAAAATGAGCTATGCGCCCCTAATCCCCATCGTAAGGCCATTAAACACAAAGGGCGCCATTTAATATTTTAAATTATTTTCATTACACGGACATGTGTTTTGCCTGCCCGTGTATCTGTGTGCCACATGTGTGTGTTTGGCGCCTGCGGAGGTCGATGTCAGAGCTCCAAAAACTGGAGTGACAGGCGGTTGTGAGCCGCCACGTGGGTGCCGGGAATGGAACCCAGGTCCTCTGGAAGAGCAGCCAGTGCTCGTAACCACGGAGCCATCTCTCTGGCCCCGAGTTTTAAAAAGAAATTACTATTAGTGTGCGTGTGCGTGTGTGTGTGTGTGTCTCCGTGTGCGCGTTTGTGCTCATGGGGGCGGCGTGCGTGCCACGACACGTGTGGCGGTCAGAGGACAACTTCACAGCCCTGGCTCTCTCCTTCTACCTTCACGTGGGTTCAGGCGGTCGGGCGGACGCGCTAAGCGCCTTTACCTACTACTAAGCCGCCTTGCCTTTAAAGGCACGAACCCCACAGCCATGCCTCTCCCCAGGAAAGGACCTCCAATTGCGCAAATCTGGAGTGGAGGGCAGGCTGCTGGGCAGGCCTACTCTCTCAGCTACTCAGGAGCCTGAGGCTGGAGGACTGTGCGCTCAGAGCAAACCCAGGCCACTTAGTGAGACTCTGTTTCAAAATAAGGAAAGAGACTTCTTAGGGGCCGAAGATGTGGCTCGATGGTAGGGTACTGGCCAAATGTGCCTGAGGCTCTGGGGTCCGCGCCCAGTGTGACGACTGCTCCTCCCCCCCACCCCAAAGTGACGGGTGACGACATTTGTGACTACCTGGCTTTGTGGCTTTCCCGTCCTATCCCCTTATCGTTTGCTGAGTGTCCTAAGTCAGACGCTTAGCTAGATGAGAGAAAGTCCACTCACAACTGCTTCCCGGGGTTGAGGGATCCCCGGTCCAGCTCTCTGTCAAACTCGGTCCGGACGTCTTCCAGGGACCCGTCGTCCCCAAAGGCCCCCCACTCCGTGTTGATGCACATCCGCCCCTCGTCCCCTTCCACCAGGTCGATGTGTCGCAGCTCCTCCATGTAGCACGCATTGGTGCCCGTGCCTGGGAGGGAGGGGGACAACGTGGGGGGGCTGTCACCACGCAAGGAAGGGGGGCGGTGGTGGAGGGGGACCTCTCAGGCGGGGCGGAGGGCGGAACTGGGGGGGGCCACCCTACCAATGATCAGGCCGACTTCACACTGATGATCATCGTAGCCGCAGGTCATCATGGTCCCCACAGTGTCGTTCACCACGGCTACGATGTTAGCGTCGTAGTCCTGGGGAACCAGAGGGGAAGAGAATGCCAACATCGGCTCCCACGTGGGCCTGGAAACCCCAACCTCCGGCTCTCCTCGCACGCTGCCGCACTGCTGGGTGCTGCTGGTTTCACTGCTGCCGGGACTCGGTTAATTGGATCGGAGAGCGGTGATTACACCACGTCAACTGCAAGGCCCCCTTGATTATCTGGCTTAGGACTCTTTGGGGAGTGGATCCTGCTCAAGGAGCGACGTTCCTCTGCAAGCCTCTCGAGAGAACTAGAGAGTCACGCGTGCGTGCGTGGGGCAGGCCAGCCCCTCCACGCTCAGTCCCTGCAGGTTACACCTGGATGGTCGGGCACCGTTGGGTGGCACCTGAGAGTTCGTGTCTGACCCACCCCCCACCCCCAGGCTGGGAGCCTCACTTGTCCCACGCCAGGGTATGCAGCCCATAGCACAAGCGCCTCTCTATACCTGGCGATGTGAGCATCAGATCATTTTAAGATGAAGAATCTCTCTCTCTCACACACACACACACACACATAGCCCACACATGCACACACACACATACACACACATGCACACATACCCCACACATACACACATACATGCACACATACACACACAAATACACACATATGCACACACACCCCACACACACATATACACACCCATACACACATATGCACACACACCCCACACATGCACACACACACATACACACACATGCACATACACACACACGCACACACACCCCACACATGCACACACACACACGCACACATACCCCCCCCACACACACATGCACATACACACACATGCACACATACCCCACACATACACACACATGCACACACACACACCCCACACACACACCACACACATATATACACACATGCACACATACCCCACACATACACACACATACATACACACACACACACACCCCACACATGCACACACACACATGCACACATACCCCCCACACCCATACACACACATGCACATACACACACATGTACACATACTCCACACATGCACACACACACCCCACACATGCACACACACACATGCACACATACCCCCCCCACACACCCCACACATGCACACACACACACATACACACACATGCACACATACATGCACACATACACACACACACACACACACACACACCACACCCAACTCTGCACAACCCAAGAGAACTTACACCTCTCTTCTTAATGGCTTTGTTCAGCAGCTTGACCACATCCGACCCTTCCACACCACTGGCTCTGAACCGCTTTGTCCATGTGATCAGGATGGCCTGCAAAATAGAGTGGGAAAATGGAGTACGGGTAGGGAGCCTTGGGGGCTACTCCAGCAAAGGGACAGAGCAGACACCCTCAGACAAGCGGCCTCCACCGGGTCACACTGGAGACAGAGCCAGATCTATCCACTTGATGGGTTTCTCTGGGGGAACTATTTTTTTTTTAATGATTTATTTAGTTTTGTCTTAAGCGCATCAGTGTTTCACCTGCATGCATGTGTGCGCGAGGGTGTCAGATCCCCTGGGACTGGAGTTGCAGGCAGTTGTGAGCTGCCGTGTGGGTGCTGGGAATTGAACCTGGGTCCTCTGGGAGAGCAGCGGATTTCCCTGTTGTGACTCTGGCTGCCCTGGAACTCACTGTGTAGACCAGGCTGGCCTCGAACTCACAGAGATCCGCCTGCCCCTGCCTCTGGAGTGCTGGGATTAAAGGCGTGCCCCACCACCACTCGGCCTACAGCCAGCGCTCTTAACCACTGAGCAATCCGTCCAACCCCTCTGGGGTGGGGGGGGTGGGGGAGAGACTCAGAGGAGAAAAGGCCAGGGTCACAATCTCCAGCTTGTACTGGAGTGAAGCCAGAGGCACGCGAATAACAGGGGGGCTCCTGGTGTGAGCACCCAGGTGGGTGTCGGCCTGGTCCTATCCAAAGAGAGCTGGAGAGACGGCCCAGCGCCCAAGAGTGCTTGTTACTCTCACAGAGTTCAGTTCCCAGCTCCCACGTCGGATGATTCACAAGCACCGGTAACTCCAGCTCCAGAGGATCTGACGCCCTCTTCTGACCTCTTTGGGAGCACGCGCGTGCACGTGCCCACGTGCGCGCGCACACACACTAAACAAACAAACAAATATAAATCGGGCGCAAGAGAAGAAGCGATGGGCCGGCAGGATGGCTCAATGGGTAGAGGCACTTGCCACCAACCCCGATGAGCCGAGGGAACCAGCGCCTGTGAGTTGTCTTCTGACCTTTACAAGTACATGACGGGTGTGTGCGTTCCCCTACACACACACACACACACACACACACTAGAATAAAAACTAACGGGAGAGAGAGCAAGAGAAACCAGGAAGGCCCGGCTGATCGCCCCCTCAACTCTCCAGCCAGGCCCCAGCTTCTAAGCCAGAACCAAAGGGAAAGAGAAACGACAGGCTGAGAGAATTTCTGCCAGGCCGAGGTACCGGAGGAACGGCGCTGGCTAATGGGAGCTGTGTCTTTCGGGAACTCACACTCCTGTCTGTGAGCGATGTGCCCACCATGCCTATGGTAGGAGCCCATCTTTGTGCGTGCGTGGAGCCAAGGCAGGCAGGGGAGACTGCCAAGGCCGAGTTCTGATTTAGCTTTTGCGTTAGGCTTTGTATCATTTCAGTGGTTTTACACACGGCCTTTAAAAGAAAAATCAAAAGACAAGAATGAAACAGTTCTATCTGGCTGCTCTTTTCTCAGGGGGGAAGGTTGCTAGAGACACGGCAGGTTGTGGATGGTGACCGCCAGGCCCTGCCAGCCTCCCGAGGGCTATGACAAAGATGGGGGGCCGGCCTCACCCTGAGAGCCCTGCAGGAGTGGGTGAACCCTTCCTGAGTTTATGATCCTTCACTCAGGGACGGCTGAGACTGAGCCCTGCGGCAAGGGGGATGACCCTGGGACACTGCTCTCTTCCCCCCGGAACAAACAAGCATGGTACCGTGGGAAGAGTGGCCAGAGACACGGTCCTTTCTCCAGGCTACTGCTCTCTTCCTGGGGGGGGGGCGCGGGGGGAGGGCATTACCTCACTCCTCTGAGGAGCATTTTGTACAGAGAGAATGATGGGAATTGATCTAGATTTGGGCAATGGACATCCCAGCCTTGACCCCCTTCCCCAGTGGGGATCTTGCCGGACGGAACAGACAGACGCTGGGGGAGGGGAGGCCGCTGGTTATTAGATCAACCGCTCAAAGCAACTGACTTTTGAGGCAGGGTCTCATGGGTCCCAGTCTGGCTTCAAACTTGCAACGTAGGATGTCCTTAAAGCTTCCGATCCTCCTGCCTCTACCTCCCGGGTGCCGGGTTATGCAGACGCTGGGATTACAGGAATGCACCATCATGCGGGGGTCTATGTGTGCTAGGGGATACATACACGAACACCTGGGCATGCCGGGCAAGCACTGAACAAGCCTCGTCCCTAGCCCAGCAGCTTGGTATTTTGAGAACATATCTTCACGTAACTCTTATTATAGTAAACGGTTAGACTTGTTCCATCATTAGGTACGCTTGTTAGGCTCTTGCTAACTTGCCTAATGTGCAAACTAAGCTTTATCAGAGGCGTGGATGCACAGGGAAAAAGCATATACACACATACTTCAGCACAATCTACAGTCTTAGGCATATCCTGGGGACTGGGGACCTTTTCTCCCCCGCTGCCACACAATGACCAGCTCCGAGGAAGGGCAGGGAGAGGGACTCTGGAGGCCCAACTGATCTGAACACCTTGGGGGTTACCAACCCGTGCTCAGGGTTCTATCGTGAATGATGTCCGTCATCCCGTGGAGGCCTCTGAACGAGCACACAGCCTCCGGCATCAGGAAAGGCGGCGCCAGCAGAAACGCGGACCCTATCAACCAAGGGGTCTGGCCTCAGTTTCCCCATCCCTAGGTGGGGATCAGGAGCACTCGATTCACAGAGGCATAAAATCAGGTGTCAGCTGTGAAGCACACGTATGGGGGGGCCTGCTCTGCCCTCGGTGTTAACTTAGAATTCCCGGTGTTTGTTTATTCACAGGTGTGTGGGTGGGGGTCGTTCTGTCTCCCCACGCGTTAGAGGAACATCTCCATCTACCCTCCCCACGTCTTCGGAGTCCTCTGAGGCTCAGTGTTACCACGTGGCAGAGCCGAGCGCTACCTTGCCAAACAGACACGTCAGTCACAAGGGAGCCTGGCTCCGGGGGTCGAGCACCCGTCCAGACTCGCAGCTGCCGTGTAGCTTCCAGGTAAGCACACACGTCAACCCTCTTCTCTCCATAGCCGTTAAGCCTCTCTACCTACCTTCCTTCAGCGTAGGAGAGCCTCACTGATCTACCTGGCGGCTACAAGTACCGTAATTAACTGGTCTCCAAAGACACACCAGCGCTAAAGTAACTGAAAGAAGGAACGCTTGCCAGCTTGTGCTGAATTCTGGGTTCAGCGCCCAGCACTGCGTGCACCAGGCATGACGGATGACGGTGCACGCCTGTAATCCCAGCATTCTACAGGTAAGGGAAGGAGGGCCGTGGGAGTTCAGAACCAATCTAGGCTACGACCCAGAGGGCAGCCTGGGAGACGCTAGACCAGCGGTTCTCAACCTGCGGTTCGTGACCATTGGCAAGCTCATATTCCCGATGGTCTTAGGAACTGAGGCACTGTCCGGTAGCAAGACTACAGTTATGAAGTGGAGCGACAGAAATAATCTCATGGTGGGGGTGGGGGTGGGGCCCGGGTCACCACAACACAAGGGACTGTATCAAAGGGTCGCAGCCTTAGGGAGGTTGAGAAACACTGCTCTAGACCCTGCGTCATAAAGAGGTCTGGGGTGGGGGGGGACGGGGTAGACGAGAGGAAGGGGAAGGAGACACACGACACCCCACAACCTCACGTTAATTCTGCCAAATGACCCCGAAACCACGAGGCATGAGTTAGCCGCCGGGGGCAAGGGGAAACGCGAGGGTGTGACGGTCGCCTTCTGAACCCGGTGGCCCAAAGGCAGTCTTACCTCGTCTATTTTGGTCTGTCGGCAGGGGAAAGAAAACGTGAACCCCACGGGGAGTTTCTTGTCCTTAATCTTCTTTTTCTCCATGAAGTCCCCCAGGCACTCGGCGATATGGTCGAAAAGCTAGAAGGCACAGAAGAGGGACATCAGGTTTTGGGGGGGGGGTGCAGGGAGGGGGCTCCCTCAGACCATGCTGTGTCGTGTGCCAGGTGCCAGGTGTGGAACACCTCCGGCCCTCCAGAGGAACTGGCCTCTCAGAGGTCACTGACACCGGTCTTCCGGGAACTGATGGAAATTTAGAAAGCCAGAGAATGGGCAGAGAGTCTTCCACGACACGCTGGCCGTGGGTTTCTGCCAGCTGTCCAGGAGGGGGTGACCTGGCCGCTCCCCACGCCGATCTGTAAGTCCTAGGATCTCCTCGGGCAGTTCCAAGGGCTGAACAGCCGTCGGGGCAGCGTGCTTTTGCTTTGCCTACTCGAGGGAAGGTGAGCACCCCTAAAATGCACGAGTTACGGGGCTCTGCCACAGGTTGCGCCTGCCCCGCCGCCAATACCCGCATCAAGAAGTACAAGTGGGGCTGGGGGCCCGGCTCAGGGGTACAGCCCCCGTCTAACCACACAAGGCCCCTGTCTGGTCCCCAGAACCGAAACCCAAAAGAATTTAACGCTATCAAAACCCACATGACAAGCTAGCCCTGGTAGCTCTTGTCTAGAATTTCCGGCGCCCAGGAGTCTGAGGCAGGAGGATTGCCTCGACTTCAAGGCCCAAGCCGGGCTGTGGAGTGAAGCCCTGTCTTAAAGAGTAACGACGATAAAAAACCCAGGTGCTACCTTTATGGCTTTGGGGTCACTCCTGTCACCCCGATTTTTTTTTTTTTTTTAACATTCCTGTGTATAAAAAGAAACGGAGCCGGCCGTGTTCTGTGTTGTCTTTGTTCTGAGTCATCCGCGGATCTGTAAGGACTGTCCCGGTTCATCACTGTACTACTGCACGAACACACCATGCCAGGAGTATCCCACAGTGCGCATGTGGCGTCGCCCTGCACGCTTGCGGGCTCTGGCTTGTTAAGTATATATGTGGCGCAGGGGTCCACTGGAAAAAGCCCAAAAAGCCTGGCTCCCTGGCTTCGGAACGTGCGTGGCTGACAGTAGCGCGCCTTCGGGAACACAGCCACGGAGCTTCTCACTGCCAGGGCCGGGGGATGCCCGGTCCGTTCCCTGACCCGGGAGCCTGGATCCTGAGTCACTGTTACTGGGGCCACGCTGCTGCTGCAGCTACAGCATGGCCCTGACTGAACAGACGGACGCGTGACCAGCCTCCCTGGAGAAACCAGGCTCAGCTTCCTGTGACCTATTTCAGACTGATACAAACCCCATTGCTAAGTCAGGCCCTGAGCCCTGCGCCATCTGCACCAGGGGACTCCGGCACTCCTGCTGTGAGCGAGCAGAAGGAACGAACACTAGCAGCACAGGAAGGGCAGGGTGTCGGGGCAGCAACAGGGCCACGCCAGGAGCCCATCCGCAGAGCCGTGACGCACGTCTGTGAGCCGGGAAGGAGAATGCGGAGTCTCAGGCCAGCCTGAGCTATACCGAGTTCCAGGCCAGCCTAGGCATCTTAGCGAGGCCCTGTCTTCTAAAAGAACCGGTAAGGAGTGAGCCTGGGGCGTAGGTCGGGGGCCGAGCCCTTGTCTAGCAGCCCCGAGGCCCTGGGTTCGATACCCAGCACCACAAAACAAGCAAGCAAGCAAACAAGCAAGCAGACAAACCCTCTGCCGCCTTCCTGAACGGCTCACTGTTTGAAAAACGCACACAGAAGCCGGCGTCACGGCTCCCGTGTATGAGCTCACGCTCCGGGAGCGGAGGTGGGACAGTGAGTTTGAGGCCAGCGTGGGCTATACTGAGCTCCGGGCCGGCCTGAGCAACGTAAATCAATGAACCGAACATTTCAGGGCCGGTGAGACGGATGGCTCAGCGGGTAGGTGCTTCCCGCCCGCCAGGCCTGAGTTCAACACTTGGGACCCGTGTGACAGAAGGAAAGAACCGACTCTCCCAAGTTGTCCTCTGACCCCCACGTTGTGTATGTGTGCACCTACACACACACAACAACAACAATAATAATAAAAAAACAACAGGGAGGGAGATGGCTCAGTTGGTAAAGTGCCTTTCAAGAGAGCCCGAGGACCCGAGTTCAGATCCCCGGAACGCCGAAGAAGCCGGGCCAGATCGCCTCCTGCAGCCCTGTGCTGGGGAGGCAGAGACGGGAGCGGCCAGCGAGCAGGCGGGCTGCCCAGTGAACCGTGGGCTCAGTGAGAGACCCCGTCTCAGCGATAACCCCAGAGGGTGCTGGAGGAAGATCACCTCCACCGAGCTCTTCTGCCTCTGACCCCTGCACGTACGTGGTCACACGCGCGCAACTTGTAATGTGTGCACACAAACGCAGACTCAATCCATATAACTGACTGGGGGAACAACCAAACAACCAAACAACCCCCCCCAAAAAAGTATATTCAAAATTTTCAAAACTATTTAAGTAATGTTTTACTCGTGTGTGTGGGGGGGGGGGGGGGTGATTACATAACGTGCATGTGCCTGTGTGTATCCATATGCCCTGACACTCGCAAACGAGGCCAGAGGAAGACATCAGGGGCCCCGCCCTACCACTCTCTGCATTACTACCTAAGACAGGGCTTCTCACTGAATCTGGAGCTGGGCTGGTCACCAGCACAGCTCAGGCTGCCCTCCTGCCCTCTGTCATCTGACAGTATTGGGGTTACCGCCAGCTGGGCAGCCACACCCAGCTTTTTATGTGAGTGCTGGGATCCGAACCCAGGTCCTCGCGTCTGTGCAGCAAGGACAATTACCGCTGAGCTGTGTTATGTCGTGCCCCCCCATCCCCCCTACCCCTGTCAAGTTTGAACACTGTTGCGTGGAGCTTCTGTAGTCATAAAGCTTCAAGCTGTAGGTGGCTTTTGAGGTACCATGTGGGAGGAGAGGGGAGACTTTGGGGGGGGGGTGCCTGCAGAATGAACACAGCACCTGCTCTTCTCCAAGCTTAACAGTATTTCAGACAGACGGGCTTTAAAAAAAACAAAACAAAAAACCAGTCTTTAAAGCATCATGGAGGACGAGAACCCCCCGGGGTCCAGACCCCCGAGACTTCGCTGCTCTTAGCCTGTGAGTCTGAGCAGCTCCCTGGGTAACACGAGGACCTGGGTCACCACAGCTCCGCAGAAGAGGTCAGTCGGGGACCTCAGGAGACGGGCCGCTCCATACCAGCCGCCCGCTAACGCCAGACTGCGGCGGGGCGCGTTCCAGCTCCGACCCTGTCCGCCTGCCCACCCTGCTCCCCCTCTCCCGACCTCAGCTCCCGTCCGCGGCCACCACATTTGCTCATCATCTAAGAGACGGGGCTAGAGAGAGAGACGGGTTAGGAACGCCTGCTGCTCGCTCTTCCGGAGGACCCATGGTTGGTCGGCAGCACCTGTCTGTATCAGACGTCTCACAACGCCTGCAACCCCGATGCCAGGGTATCCGACGCCTTCTGGCCTCTTAGGGCACCCGTGCCCACGAGGAACGCGTTCACACAAGCCACACATATACACGTGTAAAATTTTTTTTGCTGGATATAGTAATGCAAACCTTTAATGCCGGCGGCGGGAGGCAGAGGCAGGCGGATCTCTGTGAGTTCGAGGCCAGCCTGGTCTACAGAGTGAGTTCCAGAACGGCCAGGGCTACATAGTGAAACCTCAACTCAAAATGATAGAGAGATAGATAGATAGATGGATGGTTGTGGTCCCTCTTGGAAATGTTCACACAGAAGCTTTGGGTCGAGGGCGCTTAGAACTCCAGCCCTGATACGAGGAGCTGGCAGGATCCCTGGACCCTCCCCTTTGCAGTCTCTGTGCTGACAGACCACGAGCCACAGCAAACGCTGCCTGCTTTCAAAATGTGGGCCGCGATTGGCAGAATTGCTTACCTAAGTCCCTGCTCCCCTAGGATATGCCTATCCCAGCATCCCTGTCTTAAACAATGGACTTTACCCCCGAGTACCAAATATCCTCCCCTGCCTGAACCCCACAAAATCTCACGACCCTTGCATTAAACTTGAGAGGTGTTCGCCCCTCTGACAACACTCTCCCTGAGTTCTTTGCGTTCCGTGGACTCTTAGTCCCCCGACCTGGGACCCTCCTGGACGGGTTGACCCGCGTTCTGTGCTTTCCTTCCCGGGGGGTGGGGGGGTGGGCTAGGCTTGGTGGCCACATAGCCCAGCCATGTGCCGGGAAGGGAAGCGGGACCCCGCGGGAACAGAGGGACAGAAACAGCCCATCTCAGAAATCTCGGAATGCGTACAGCTAATGAAATAGCTGAGCCTGGACTCTCCGCGCATGAGACGGGACGTGATAACGCCCACCCCACAGGGCTGACACGATGGTTCAGCGAGTCGCCAAATATAAAGCACTTCCGCGTCAGCCATTTGCACACGACAAGCATGGTGCCGGTGTGTGCTGTAAAATAAGACACTGCATTACTGTCGTCGCTGTCTTTTCTTCAGATGACCAGGAAGCGAAATGATCCTGGGAACAAGGAGGGAAACTGAGGACAGAGGCTGGGGAAGAGTACGCCGGGATGGAGACACCCCCTACGCAAGCCCTGCCCCTAAAAGGTCAGGCCAAGGCACACGGAGAATGTACAAACACCACCGCAGTCTCGGCGGTGGTGACAGACCCGTACCTGGTGGGTGGGGAACGGGGCCTCCCAGGACGGCTGCCGGGCCGTCTGCAGAAAGAAGCCACACAACGGGGGCATGGTAGGAGGCCTCCCCGCCCCCCACTCCCGAGCAGCAGCCTTGGGGTAAAGGGACCGGTCTGTGGAGCCCAGGGATGGAGCCAGTACCGCCCGCCTCCGCGGCTAGCTGTAAGGCGGCTTGCCCGCTCACTGTGGTGTGCTCTGAAAAGCGGAACCCAGGCAGCAGAGCTCGAGGCCAGGGCTAGCTCTCATCTAGGTGGACTGCTCCAGCTCTGGCCCACGGTGACCCAGGCACCAGCTGCGATCCTAGAGAGAAGGCCCCCTAGAGAGAAGGCCTCACCTCACGGTGCACCCCAGAACCGCTGCTTTCCCTGGAAAAGCGCGCGGAACCTCGACAGAACACACACCTTCCCCGGCAGAAATCGGGCAGGTTTTCGAGGCAGTACCTCGACCGTGGCCCCCGACGTGGTGTGTGGGTGGTGGGTCCAAGCTCGGATGTCCCCCCACAAGATTAATGGAGCACCCCCACGTGCTCAGGGGTCCCAGAGACAAATAAAAACCTGAGGGTGTTACCTAAACCTTAGTCACAGGGTCCCCGGGGGAGAAAGGGGCCCACATCACAAAACTGGGCCTCTGCAGATCCGTATGCACGCGCGTGTCATTGGGTCGGGAAGGACGGCCCTGCTCGAGGGCCTGGGGGGGTGGGGGGAGGAGAGGGAGCTTTGGGTACAGCCATCACCAAAGCTGCAGCCTCCGCTCGCTGTGCCGAGGGTGTGACCGCTAAATCAGAGTGTCCAGTGTCCGCAACTGTGAGCCACTCCATGGGGCCTGGCTTCCGGGGAGCGGATGAAGAAGCCAGGGGCCCGAGAGAAGGGCCATTTCCACCCAGAGGCTGGGCTCCACGTGTGGCAAGGAAACAGCCCAGGAGCCTTTGGGAACGGGAGCCCCTTCGAGAACGCCTCGGAGCCTCCCTCTCCGCAGCCTGCACCCGCTCCACTCCACAGCACCAGTCCACCCGACGGCGTGCGCCTCTTCAGACACAACCCAGCCCCGCGCCGACGCCCTCCTGACAGAGCTCCGGGGAGGCCCACCGGGGTTCGGGGGACACCACCTTTCGGGTGTCCGGCCCCTGCAGGTGCCCCCTCCCCCGGGGGGGGTGCTGGCTTCATGGGGTTCGGGGTGAGGACGACGACCCACCTGGCTTCCGCTGCCGTGCATGATGTTCTCCGGGGTTTCGTAGGACTCAGACTCCATGGAGACATTCTGCTTCCTCTCGTGGTTCACCTGCACCCGCAGGATTCGAAAGGAAGACCCGCCGAGGTCCAGGGCAATGAAATCCCCCTTTTCTGACGAGGGAGAAAAAGGAGAAAAGAGGCATCCCGTCAGGTTCAGTGTGGCAAGGCCGCACCCTCTCTCTGCATCCCGCCCCGTCTGTCTCGCCCGGTGTCGCACGAGGCTCGGGCTCCGTCCTGCCTGTCTCTGATTACTTAAAGGGCAGCGCTGCTACCCCATAATAAAGACTACACAACACTGGCTTTTTATTTCGAGATGGGAGCCTTGCATAGCCCGGGCTAGCCTCGACATCGAAGATACCCTCAAGTCTCCCGATCCTCCCTCCGCCTGAGCCTCCCAAACTGCGGGGGGGAACAAAAGGTGCGCGTCGCCACGCCCAGCCTGAACCGTATTTCAGCACGGGAAAAGCCTGTGCCGAGGTCCTGCCTCTGCCCTGGGTACCCCCCATACTGGCTCCCCCATGCTGGCTCGGGTGCCGATCGACCGCTGCTCGCCCAGAGCTCCGTTTACTCCTTGGGTTGTGTTTTCACTGTGGTGTTGTAGAGTGGACAACTCGGGGTCACTAAGGATGCTGGCAATGGTTAGCAGCTATCATCGCTATTTCCAGAACTTTCGTATCACCCCAACACGGCTTGGAAACCGTCTCAGAGTGGCCTGTTCTGGACGTTTCATACAGGTGGGATCAGGCATAAACTGTCTCCTTGTGACTGGCGCCTTTCACGTAGTGTAATGTCTCCGTGGTCCGTCCGTGTTGCAGACCCTGTCACCAGGCCGGGAGTGACAGCCAGACACCCTTGTCTCTCCCTGAGTGCCAGCAGCCAGCATCCCCTCGGCTATCAGTTATCAGGCTGTGTGGCAGAACTCACTTAACCCTGAGAAGGATCAAAACACACACACACACACACACACACACACACACGTGCACATACATACACCACACACACACATACACACACACATATACACATACACACACACATACACACACGTACATACATACACCACACACATACATACACACATACACACACACACCACACACACACTACACACACACATACACACACACATGTGCACATACATACACCACACACACACATACACACACACATATACACATACACACACACATACACACACGTACATACATACACCACACATACATACATACACACACACCACACACACACTACACACAAACATACACACACACACGTGCACATACATACACCACACACACACAGACACACACACATATACACATACACACACATATACACACGTACATACATACACCACACATACATACACACATACACACACACACTACACACACACTACACACACACATACACACACACCACACTGACACACACTACACATACATACACACCACACACACACATACACACACACACGTGCACATACATACACCACACACACACATACACACACACATATACACATACACACACACATATACACACGTACATACATACACCACACACATACATACACACATACACACACACACCACACACACACTACACACACACACACGCACATACATACACCACACACACACATACACACACACATATACACATGTACATACATACACCACACATACATACACACATACACACACACACCACACACACACTACACACACACATACACACACACAGACACTACACACACACTACACACACACACATACACACACACCACACTGACACACACTACACATACATACACACCACACACACACATACACACACACTACACAAACACACTACACACACACACATACACACGTACATACATACACCACACACATACATACACACATACACACACACACCACACACACACTACACACAGACACTACACACACACTACACACACACACACATACACACACACCACACTGACACACACTACACATACACACCACACACACACATACACACACACTACACAAACACACTACACACACACACATATACACACGTACATACATACACCACACATACATACACACATACACACACACACCACACACATACTACACACACACATACACACACACACAGACACTACACACACACTACACACACACACATACACACACACCACACTGACACACACTACACATACATACACACCACACACACACATACACACACACTACACAAACACACTACACACACACACATACACACGTACATACATACACCACACACATACATACACACATACACACACACACCACACACACACTACACACAGACACTACACACACACCACACTGACACACACTACACATACATACACACCACACACATACACACACACTACACAAACACACTACACACACACATATACACACGTACATACATACACCAAACACATACACACACACACATACACACACACACACTACACACACACATACACACACACACTACACACACACACACACACATACACACACCACACTGACACACACTACACATACATACACACCACACACACACATACACACACACTACACAAACACACTACACACATATACACACGTACATACATACACCAAACACATACACACACACACCCACACACACACACACTACACACACACTACACACACACACACTACACACAGACACTACACACACACATACACACATATACACGTACATACACACACACTACACAAACATACTACACACACACATATACACACACACACATACACACACACTACACAAACACACTACACACACACACATACACACGTACATACATACACCACACACATACATACACACATACACACACATACCACACACACACATACACACATACACACACACAGACACTACACACACACTACACACACACACATACACACACACCACACTGACACACACTACACATACATACACACCACACACACACATACACACACACTACACAAACACACTACACGCACACACATACACACGCACACACATACACACGTACATACATACACCACACACATACATACACACATACATACACACATACACACACACACCACACACACACATACACACACACACTACACACACACATACAGACACTACACACACACTACACACACACACATACACACACACCACACTGACACACACTACACATACATACACACCACACACACACATACACAGACACTACACAAACACACTACACACACACACATATACACACGTACATACATACACCAAACACATACATACACACACACACCACACACACACACTACACACATATACACGTACATACACACACACACTACACAAACATACTACACACACAAACATATACACACACACGTACATACATACACCACACACATACATACACACATACACACACACCACACACATACATACATACACACTACACACACACACACATACACAGAGACACTACACACAGACACTACACACACACACACAGACACACACACACCACACTGACACACACTACAGACATACACACACACACGTACTACACATACACTACATACATACACACACACACACACACACACACACACACACACACACACGCTCACCTTTGCGCCAGTGTTTATAGCAATGGTAATCACACTAGCCCAAAGCGGGACCAGCCCGTGCCGACCTGTCCATGAATGGATGACTGAACCGAGACAGAGCCGCAAACACGCAGTGCACCGTGGAAGCACGCTAGGAACATTTCCACTGAGTGAAAAAAGCCATGGCGAGGGGCCGTTTACCTGAAATGCCCAGAACGGAGCTGTCTAATTCCGTCTGTTCATCTTGTCTGTGGTGCCGTGGCCCAACCCCAGGGCACCCTCACGTATGCCGGGCGAGCCCTTGCCACGGAGACACATCCCCAGCCCTTGGGATTTTAAAATCAGAAAATAGGAAATTTAGATAATAATGATATCACGCCCTCTCTGAGGCACGCCTTACTGTGTTGCTCGGGTTCGCCCCAGACCACAGTCCTGCTGTCGGAGCCCAAACGCAGCATCACGGGCATGCGTCACCGTGCTTGGCTTGAGCTCTACGCTTTGAATGAATGAATGAATCGTGTGTTATGTGACTCAAATTTCTGTGTGTGTGTGTGTGTGTGTGGTCTGTGCGTGTGTGTGTGTGTGTGTGTGTGTGTGCTCTGTGTATGTGTGTCTATGTGTGTATGTATGTGTGTGTAGTGTGTGTAGTGTGTATGTGTGTGTAGTGTGTGTATGCGTGTGCGTGTGTGCATGTGTGTGCATGTGTGTGCGTGTGTATGTGTGTGTGTGCCAGTGTGGTGTGGTGTGTGTGTGTGTGGTGTGTGTCTATGTGTGTGTGTATGTGTATGTGTGCATGTGTGCATGTGTGTGTGTGTGGTGTGTGTCTATGTGTGTGTGTATGTGTATGTGTGCATGTGTGTGTGTGGTGTGTGTCTATGTGTGTGTGTGTGTATGTGTGTGGTGGTGGTGTGTGTGTGTATGTGTGTGTGTGTCAGTGTGGTGTGGTGTGTGTATGTGTGCTATGTGTGTGTGTATGTGTATGTGTGCATGTGTGTATGTGTGTGTGTAGTATGTGGTATGTGTGTGGTGTGGTGTGTATGTGCATGTGTATGTATGCATGTATGTATGTGTGTGTGTGGTGTGTGTGTGCATGTGTATGTATATGTGTGTGTACATGTGTGTGCGTGTGTGTGTGTGTATGTGTGTGCATGCGTGTGTGTGGGGTGTGTATGTATGTGTGTGGTGTGTGTGTGTATGTGTGTGCATGAGTGTGCGTGTATGTATGTGTGTGCATGCGTGTGTGTGGGGTGTGGGGGTGTGTGTGTGTATGTGTGTGGTGTGTGTGTATGTGTGTGCATGTGTGTGCGTGTATGTATGTGTGTGCATGCGTGTGTGTGGGGGGGGTGTGTATGTGTGTGGTGTGTGTGTGTGTGTGTGTGTGTATGTGTATATGTGTGTGTGGGGTGTGTGTGTGTGTACAAGCGTCTTTGCTTTCCTCAGGTGTGTGCAGAAGTCAGACCACCTGGTAAAGCAAAGGTCAGCTTGTAGAAACGCCCCCGTGCGGCAACGCGGCCACACCGCTCTCTGTCCACGTTTGGCAGCCCGTGAGTGACGTGCCTTTCTCTGTCGCTGAATCTCTCTGATGAATGCCAACATCAGCGCCACCTGCCTACTCACTGCTGAAGATCTGAGTTCAATGCCCAGACCCCCCCCCCCCATAAAGGTAGGAGGAGAGTCAGCTCCCCAAAGTCGCCCTCTGAGCGCAACCTCAGTGCGCGTGCCTCCATAAACACATCGTATTTCCAAAGTAAGATTAAATATAAGAGGTTTTTTTGGTTTTCTTGTTTTTCGAGACAGGGTTTCTCTGTTGTAACTCTGGCTGTCCCAGAACTCGCGGTGTAGACCAGGCTGGCCCCGAACTCACAGAGACCCGCCTGCATCTGTCTCCGACTGCTGGAATTAAAGGTGTGCGCCACCACCGCTCAACTTAAAACTTAAGTTTTACAATACAGTAACGAAAAGGAGAGCTTGTGCAAATGTTTTTAAATTTCCTTGTCAGTTCCGTGGTGGTGGGCATCGGACCCTGGGCTTCACACGTGCTAGGCAAAGAGCAGTACCAAGGTTCTACATTTTCACGAAGTGCCAGCTACTTCCGGTTTTACTGTTTAGTTTCCTGTTGGGTATAAGAAAATCCAACGGCTAAACCCACGGTCACAAAGGGTCACATCTATTTTTCTTAGGGCTCTGAACTACTTGGAGTTCATGTTTTGTACATATGCAGTAAGGCTACAACTTGGTTCTTTGTGGACATTCCGTGTCCTGGCACCGCTGGCTGAAGTGACTCCCTTTTCCCCTCGCTGAATAGCCTTGGCACCCCTGCCAAAAATCCACCGACCATGAAAGTATGTCTCTGTCTCTCTGTGTATTTTGTTTGGGGTTTTACTTTGTTTTGTTTTGAAACAGGGTCTTACTGTGTAGCCCTGGCTGGCCCAGAACTCTCTGTGTAGACCAGGCTGGCCTCAAACTCAGAGATCCAGCTACCTCTACCTCCTGAGTGCTGGGATTAAAGTCGGGCACCATAGACCCGGCTTTATTTCTATTTTTGAAGTGATGCTTCCTCCCCCCTCAAAGTCTAGTGTTCTCTTTTGTACAGTGGGTATATGCTTATATGTGATTCATTATCAACTCTTAAAGAGCCTGAGAAAGTTTTCCAGTTGCCAACTGGGTCTCATGTTCAGAGAATAAAAGAAAGCAGGTCTCCCGTCCCTGAAGCTCCAGGTAACGAGGCTGAGGAGGAGTCAGACACCCTGGGCTGGCTTATCCTGCTCACCCTCGTCTCCTCTCAGCCAGCAAGTTCAGGCGAGAGCAGACCTTGACATGCCGGGACAGAGTCTCAGGCCAGTCGGGGCGACAGTGTCTGGATGACGGTGAGTGAGAGGGTGGGTTTGAGAGGGACCTGACAGGCGGCTGCTGAGAGCCAAGGGGCCTCCCCTGAAGCGGTTCCTCCCTATCCGTGGTGTCCCTGGCTCCATCGCCCCCGTTTGAGAAATCGCATTTTCGGCCCAGGAAATGCTGGAAAAGTATTAACCCCGCGCCACGCCGCGGTTGACGGATACTGAAGCTCCTGGCAGACCGGTCCCGCCGGCGTCCAGGGGTGCCCTCCCTCCTCACAGACTTGAGAATACTTGAGGCTCCTGGTTTTGCTTTACCCCTTACAGGCCTTCTTTTCCTCGGCTGGGTAAAGGGTAAGGCAAACTGAAGACGGGGCGGTCTCCCCTGCCGCCCTGTGCGGCGGAGTCTGCAGACGGCAGAAGACCCGGAGCGTGCGAGCCAGCTCGGCAGGGGCCGCCCAGGTCGGTCACAAGGTCTGTTTGCTCTTATAATTCTGCCAGGCCGGGGACAAAGGGAAGTGACTTCGGGTGGGTGCCACGGGGCATTTGGTACGCTCTGTTGGGTGCCTGGCATTTCCTTAGCTCAAACTCAGCATCCTGCCTAAGCCTCTTAAGTAGCTGGGATTGTAGACATACACCGGCCTGCCTGCCTACCTACCTACCTACCTATGTGTGTGTGTATATATACATACATATGTATCTATGTGTCTATCTCTATATATCTACATATTTATCTATATATCACGTATTTATATATCTGTTTGTAAATCTATGTATCTATGTACCTATCTGTGTATCTCTATAGATCTACGAACCATATATCTATACATTTATGTATGCATTATGTATCTACCTAGCCATCCTCTCTCCCTCCCCCCCACAAGGTCACACACAGCACAGCCTTGTCTTATCGTGCTTTGTGGCTGACAATGACCTTGAACTCCTGATCTTGCTTCCTCCGCTTCCTGAGTGCTCAGATCACAGTGGGCTGAGGTCGCCCGTTCCTGGCTCCCCTGGCTCTTCCCATCTTATGTGGCCAGTTGGGAGGGGGTGGGGGCGACCGAACCTTGGGTGTGTTTCCCCGTCTCTCTTCCTCGGCATCAGCAGCACCAGTGAATGCTGAAAACCTCTCCGCCCTCCCTCCGGAGGTCGGGCTTACATGGCTTCCTCGGGGTCCCACAGCTGAGCCCGCTGCTTAGGGGGCCCTGTCAGCGAACAGCTGAGAGCAGGGGCTAAGCTCGTAGAACTCACAGTGGCCTACGGGCCCCAAAGCCCTTCCGCTTAGCCCTGCCTTTTACGGCAGTCAGATCGGGGAGCTCCGTGCCCTCCTTTTTTTATTCTTTTATTCAGAGTTCAATTATGTACCCAATCAATTGTTCTTTCAAACAGAGGAACTTGTGTCAGTTCTCCTGCCTCAAGCCTTCCTGCATTCAGGGATTATGGGTCTGAATCACCAGACTCCCTCTCCCCATTTTACAAATGAGGCAAGAGAGGTTGAGACTTCTCCAAGGTCAGGCTGAACTGGAGTCTTCTCCATTTAGTTTGGATTTCATTTGGTTGAGCTTCCTGCACCAGCAGCAGGCTTCCCTCCGGAGTCTTCTTCCTATCTTTAATTTCATATCTGCCTTCTCACTCTGGGGCCTCCGGCTCTGACCCCTCCCAGCGTTCCCCATTGTACTGTAGGGAGGGAGCCGCTCTCGAACAGAAGGCTCATTAAGCACAGGTCTGAAGGGCCGGCATCTCTCTCTCTCTCTCTCCCCTAATGGTGGTCATTACTACCAGGAAATAACGGAAAGCAAACACAGGGGCAGGTGTCTCTGAGCCCCAGCCAGCGCTGGAATACGGGACAAACAGAAACTGCCTTTACGGAATGCACGGCTCTGTGAGTGAGCTGGGGGCCGGCCCCGGCGACAACCTTCACCCCTAAACCTCAGCAGAACCAGCCCTGAAAGCAGGGGCCCACGCGCCCTCGGAACCTCCAGTCATCCTCAGGTATGTGGCAGCTTCCAAGGCAGCCAGCGCTGTAATGAACCCGAACCCGAACCCTAACCCTAACCCTAAGGCGTTGCACACCTTCAATCCCCACACCGCGGAAGGCAGAGGCAAGCAGATCTCTGGGATTCAAGGCTAGCCTGGTCTCCAGAGTGAGTTCCAGAACAGCCAGGACTTCGGACTACGTAGTAAGACCCTGCCTCAAAAATAAACACCTTTTTTAAAATAAATAATAAACAAATAATAAATAAATAAATAAATAAATAAATGAATAAATAAATAAATAAAAGGAAAGTGTTCTTTCCTTGGAGGAATGTAGGGCACAGAAATATCTATCACCGCTCTGGTTATGGTGGCACAAACTTGCAATCCTGGCTCTGGAGAGGCTGAGGCAGGTGGATTGCTAGTTCAAGGCCAGCTACACTATTAGCCATTTTGCTCTGCAAGGGAAAAAGATAATGGTACGTCTGTACGTCCCCAGGAAGTGTTTTGTGGCTTTTCCTTTGTAAAGAGCAAGCTGTGATCCGTGAGAGAGAAACATCTAAGAATGTGGAGCCTCCCCCAATATCCTTAGCATTAAATGGGGGTTGGGGGGGAGAAACCTCAGGAGGGAGGCACAGACAACTCAGAGCAAATTCATGAGCAATCCTGTCCATTCAAAACGCCCAAGGAAGCCTGGAGAGACAGCTCTGTGGTTGAGAGAGGCTGCTCCTGCGGTGGACCCAGGTTCTGTTCCCCTGACCCAGCTGGTGGGCCATAACCATCCATAACTCCAGGGCATCTGCTGCCCTCTTCTGACTTCAGAGGGCACAAACACGCGTGTGGTGCACATACTTGCGCACAGGCAAAGCACTCATATGCATATATGCGTAAGAATAAAACCTCACACCTTTAATCTGAGCACTTAAGGGGCAGAGGCGGATCTCTGTGAGTTCCAGGACAGCCTGGTCTACACGGTGAGTTCCAGCTCAGCTAGGGTTACAAAGTGAGACCCTGTCTCATAGATAGATAGATAGATGATAGATTTTTTGAAAATTCAAGGGACATGGCCTTAGGAATGTTTGTACCCAGGGGTCAGTGCTGCCAACAGCTTTTTCTCAGAGGCTGCTGTTTTACAAGGGACAACAGTAAACACAGAGATTCGCAGCTGATCAAAGGGATGAAAACGGGGACCTTTTGGATACTCAGCCATAGAGGGACATGGTTCCACAAAAACGGTGGAAGAGGGGACGGGAAGGATGTTAAGAGCTGGAGAAGGGGGTACCGTGAAGTGGAGGGCTCCTTCAGAACATGACAACACAGCCGCTTGATCTCCTGGTCACTGTGTTTATCAGCATGCGATCTACAGAAGATGGGACCTGTCACTATCCTGCCAGGAGGGAGGGAGGGGCCTCCGAGGCCTCTCCCCTCCCTGAGGCCTTATAGGCAGATAATGGCAATTAGGAGAGAGGAACTCAGCTCATGAGCACCCACTCCTCTCTGAGTATAGGTAGTTAATGGTTGCTGGGCAAGACAGACATTTTCCTCAGTAGTGAAACTACTAATAGGGAGTTCATTCTCTCTCCCTCCCTCTCCTTCTCTCTCTCTCTGTCTCTTTTTTCTCAAGACAGGGTTTCTCTGTTGTAACTCTGGCTGTCCTGGAACTCACTCTGGAGACCAGGCTGGCCTCGAACTCACAGAGATCCGCCTGCCTCCGACTCCCGAGTGCTGGGATTAGAAGCCTGCGCCACCACCGCCTGGTTGGGAGCTCGTTCTCTTACAGATAAATCATTCACCCAGCACCCTGGAAGAAACCCTAGGAAAACACAGTGATCCGAACAGTAAAAATAGAAAAGCAATAAAAACTAATAAAGACAAGAGGCTCAGAGGAGCGGGAGGCAATGACAGGTGGGTAATATGATCAATATGCAGGCAGGAAACCGTCATCAGATGTAATTGACATATGTGGATAAAAGCCTGTCTGAAGGAAGACTCGCTCATAGAGAGTGACGTGCATGTCAGATGTTTCCAAAATTCTTTCTGAAAAACAGATACTTTTAAAGCTTGATCCAGCCCCCGGGGGTCAAGGATGGTGGAGACGCGGGAGACTGGCTCCTCTCTTTCCTTAGAAACCACATCTCCTGCCCACGGGGCTCCATGTCTAGGGGACTCACTCCCGTTCTCCTGCCCTGGTTTGGGATCGACGCTGATCCTGGGGCTCAGCTATAATGGCCACAGTAGAAGAGACCACCATTCCAAAACGGGAAAGGCGCCCCAGTCTCGGGCTTCCGGTACTCGAGACCTGCATCTGAGTCGCATCAAGAGCCCAGGGGCACCCAAGGTGAAGGAGGTGGCACCTCACTTCCCAAAGGGGTGTGGATCGAGCTTGGGGGGGCAGGGCGCTGTGGCGTAAACAGCCAACGCCCGTGGCCGACGGAACCGTTCCAGGGCACGTGAGCGGAAACTACTCAGTGAAATATTAGAAACAGGCAAAGCTATGGCACGGACTCTGAGCTATGCTGTCTCCCCTGAAACCGTGGGTTAAAATCCTAACCTCTTGTGATCAAGTACAGAGAAGATCACCAGTGTGGGCCCTAACCCGATGTGGCTGGCATCCTTAGGACAAATGACAAGAACTCGGAGGACCCAATGGCTGCTGTTGCTCAAGTCTTTGGCTCCCCCCACGCGCCCCCCCCCCCCCCCCCCCCCCCCCCCCCCCCCCCCCCCCCCCCCCCCCCCCCCCCGTCTTTCTGTTGTCAATACTGCTCTGTGCCCTTCGGAGCACTTTCTCCTATTATCAGCACAGAGGAAACAGGCAGGGGCCAAAGCGGGCCCCGCTGCCTCCTCCCTGGTGGTGTAGGATCAGGTAACCTTCCAAAGCTTCCCCAAGCCCCGCTCACTGGCCACTGCCTCTTCTTCCTCCCCACTCAGCTGCAAAAGGCACAGACTGAACCCAGTCGAGGGAGCGACTCCTTTGCTGGCTTCTGAGTCCATCCAGGGCGAAGAAAAAAAGCAGGACTGAATACAAGGGACTCCCTTCCCAGGCCACAGCAGCCAGGGTCATCCAGCTCCTCAGAACTGGCCAGAACCGCTTCAAGAGCTGGACTGCACATAATCAAAGAAACAAAAGAGCCGGGCCAGTTCAACTCCCGAACAAAGAAACGTCAGAGACAGAGACGCCAATGTGTGAGCGGTGAATCCCGTCTGCAAAGCAGGACAAACCGCACGAGTGTTTTGCCATAAAACAAACCCTTGGTTCGCTCTAGATTACCCACGCAGCACCTGCCAACCCGAGATCGGCAGTTCTCAACCTGTGGGTCGCGACCGCGGGGAAACGCTTATTTCCGATGGTCTTAGGCACGGAGACACCACTCGGAAGAGAGACTATGGTCATGTAATAGCGACGAAAATCATTCTATGGTTGGGCTTCCACCGTAACGTGGGGAACTGTATTAAGGAGTCGCAGCGTTAGGAGGGTCGAGAACCTGGGCCCTGAGTGGTATGTGTACTTTCAAAGTGTTGCGTGGCCCCATCCGTGAGGGCGAGTCAGCCTTGTCCTGCGTGGCGTCATCAGCGTTGGCGCATGGTAGGTGCCCGGCAGACATACAACGGATGGGTGAATGCGTAGAGAACTAGGTCATGGGAGAACAAAGGAATGTGTGGGTGGTGGGTGGGAGCGAAGGACTGGGATCAACGGGAGGACAGGTGGCTACCTGCGTAGGCGAACGGATGGAAGGATGGAGGGAAAAGATGGATCGATGGGAAAATGGGGGTGGGGAGACGGATGGCGGGATGGTAGACAGATCAGTGGGAGAACCGAGGGACGGAATGGTGAGTGAGCAAACGCCCGTGAGGGTGCTGGTGTCACGGGGCATTCGGCCCTCGGGGCCTGGTCTCTCCGAGACTCACCTGAGCCGTCGGGAATGGACCTCACGAAGGTCGGTAACATCTTGATCACGGCCGTCGGATTATAATCCCGGGAAAGGCCATTCTTCATTTCTTTCTTGAAGCGCGTCAGGATATCTATCAGAATTTCGTCAGAGAGCCGCATGGCGTACAGGTACTTATCAATCTGGGGGAGAGACAAGAGGGGAGAAGGGTAAGGCTCAGAGTTCAGCTCCAGCCTGGCTGGGCGTGATGGGGAGAGCAACCGAGGGAACTCCAGACACACCGGAGCAGCCCCAACAGCCTTGAAGGGGGGACACAGTCCCGGGGCAGGCTGTTCAGCTCCCTCATCCGTTGCGGGCTCAAGGAGCAGTCAGAGCGGCTGGGAAGCACCTCCGCTCCCTGGAAAGGTGAGAGGAAAGGACGCTCTGCAAGCTCCTCTTCTTTTAGCCCTGGAGAGATCCTAGCTAAATATTATAAGTTGCCTGCTTCTCAGAAGCAAAAGGAACATGCTTGGCTACACTGCAGCTGGATCCATTCATTGATTAGATGCCTTTCTCTCTTGCCTCTGGTGCCCGCCCTGCCCCGTGCTAATGGGGCTTCTTTACCCGGAGTACCGGGACCCCGCCTCCTCTGGGGAAAGAGTTATAAGCAGGTCACGTCTTGTCCGATTCTCAGGCCGCAGTGGTCAGAGCCCACGAGAAATCCACCGGGACCCACGTCCGGTCCCCTCCATGCACCTTCCCACCCTTAACTTTCCTCCCCTGGCCAGGGTGGGGGACGGAGCCGAGATTCAGTAGGCTACGGGCTAGGGCGGTGGCGGCGTGTGTGCGTGGGACCAGGGAAACCCACAGTCCATGCCACCTGGGGCAGGTCTGTACGTGCTTCTCTGCCCCTCTTCCTCACCTACAACACGAACAGGACGAGGCCAAGGCCCGCTCCAATCCGGGAATCCCACATGGGAAATGCTGTTCGGTCTCCAAGGACATGACACAGGCAGGTTTCCTCCCCACGTCAGGGGCACCTTACGCACCCTTCCCTCGGTGAGAACTGACTGGTTCCTCAGGGTTGGTAAGAACCATACAGCTTAAGAACACAGGCTCGGGGATGGAGAGATGGCTCAGCGGTTAGGAGCACTGGCTGCTGCTCCTCCAGAGGACCGGAGTTCAATTCCCAGCAACCACATGGTGGCTCACGACCATCTATAATGGGGTCTGATGCCCTCTTCTGGCATGCAGGTGTACATGCAGCTAGAGCACTCATACACATAATAAACAAATAAACAAACACAGTGGCACTCTTTCTTTAAAAAAACAAAAAACAAAAAAAACACAGGCTCTACAGCCAGTCACATGGCTTCAAGTCCTAGCCCTTTTGTCTAAGAGCTGTATGGATTTCCATTTCTTCAGCTGAAATAAATAGGACTCAACTAGGCATGGTGGTGTATGCCTATAATGCCAGCACTCAGGAGACAGGCAGGAGGATCACCAGTTCAAGGCCAGTCTGGACTACATAGCAAGACGCTCAAAAATTGAATGAATGATTGAATGAATGAATGAAGCAGTAGTGCCAATGGGTTTCCATGGTCACGTGACATTCTTAAAGTGTTCTATTTATCCTTTTATTTTATGTGTGTGCGTGTTTTGCCTGCATGTGTGTGCGTGTGTGCACGAGCGCTTCTGTGTGCCTGGTACCTGCAGAGGCCATTAAGAAGGTGCCAGATCCCCTGGAACTGGAGTTACGGGTGGTCGTGAGCCATCACGTGGGTGTTGGGAATTGAACCTAGATCCTCCGAGAGAACAGCAAGCACCCTTAACCACTGAGCTGTCTCTGTAGCCCAGGTATGATTTCTAAGAAGGGAGAAGTAGCAGTCAAACAACTAGAACCTTTCAGAGAGAAAACAGGTGGCTGGTCCCAAGGGTAGTCATAACCCCAACCGCAGGATGTACAGAGACGGCCCAGGGGCCCCATACCCACATGTGGGTACCCCGTGACAGCTTAACAAGCTCACAACTCCAAAGAGACCCCTCTGCCCTTCAACCTGCTCTTCTTTCTGGGTCCCTGATGCTCTCCCAGGACTGGGGCTCCTAATCTAAACCCCCACTGGGTGGCCACCGATTACTCTGCTCTCTCAGAAAGTGTTTTCCTGGGAACTGGGGCTGTGACTCAGCGTGCATGACGCCCGGGTCAGGCACCGGAGTGGGGAACAGTGTTTACTGGTAACTTCTGTGCTCCACATGAACTAGACACCTGCCCTTGTGGTGTCTTGTGGTGTCCCCGGGGTGCATATACATACACGCATACATATATATACGTATATATAATGTAAATATATATATATATATAATAGATATTGGGGGAGGGCGTACACTGTCATTCTCTTGGCTTCTCTGCCACTCATGAAACCCAGCTGACCGGGAGCTGGTGAGGCTGGAGACGCCTCTGCTGTCCTCAGTCTGTCCTTCCGCTCTACCCACTCCCATGGGAGCCTCTCACGGGGCAGGCCTGTTCAGTTCCCTCCCTCTCTCCCTCCCCCCCCCCCATCCCGAAAGCACTCACACTCACTAGCAAGACTCTGCTCCCGCCCCCACCCAGCCACGCTATCTCTGCTGCTGATGCCTCCTCGGGATTGGGCTTCCCTGGTCCCGTGGTCACCTCCACCTGAAATGCCTTCTTCCTCTTCCCGGCCCCTCCCAGCCCCTTGAGATCCAGGTCAGGGTGTTACTTTCTCCCCAAGTCCCCCGACTCAGTCCTCCCCTCCACCAGGCTGGAGATAATCCTTCTGAGGTGCTGACCTCTCAGTATGGTGCTCCGTCTGCCTCAACCTCCCCAGTTCCCTCCTTTGGCTACCTTGCACACAGAAGGCCCCTAGTGCTCGCAGCCGATTTGTGACCCAGTACCACTGACAAGACCCTGATGCTGATTGGCTGCTAAGGACGGCATCTTGTGCTCACTGTCCAGGATGTCTGGATACGCCCCGACGTAGGGACGGAGTCCCCAGGCTAGTCACATCTGCACATTTGCTCTGGTCTCCAGGCCTCATGCTCCCCTCCCTCCAGGCCCTGCCTGCCCTGTTTCACCGGTAACCATGGTGCCAGGCATCTACCGATCCCCTGTAGCCAGAGAGGGTCCCTGTAGCCAGCTGGCCCCCACCCCCATCACTCAGCTAGTCTTTTCTTTCCCCTTCACAACAGAGCCACACGAAGGACCATCGGAACCCACAAAGAGCAGGATAGAACTTGCCAGAAGCAGGGCCCTGGGTGGAGACACGCCATGTCCTACCCCCAAGGCTGGCAGCACCGGCGTGGGCATGGTGACCCCCAGGCCGGGAGCACCGACAAAGGTCAGGGCGCAAGCATGCTGGAGAAGTCCTGGGGAGCGACATCACCAAGTGTGTCCAGGCACAGGCAGGTCCATGGTCAGCCATGGGAGACTGGAAACCACTTCGGGGCGGACGGAGCAGATGGCGCAAGGAGCAAGGTGACCGAGAGGACCCTTTGGAGCCGGCCGCGTCACACGGGGGTCCCGAGAGCCGAAGCCACAAATACAGACCTGATCCCGACGCATGGCAAGTCTGAGACGACGGTGCTTCCTAAGGTGCAGGGAGGCGTCTGCAGGGAGCGGGGACCTGACCCTCCAGAAATAGTCACGCGGCCATCCCAGAGTCAACTGCCACCCTCCTCACACAATGTCCTGCCTGTCCGGTGATGCACCTGCCCATCCCTCCTGACTCGGTGAGGGCGCCCCGGGGAAAGGAAGTGTGTTGAATGGAGCTTTGCAGGTAGCCTGGCACAGAGGAGCAGCCCGGACGCGGCTGGCTGCTGGAGTCCTGGTATAACCGGTGTGGTTCCCATCGACCAGGGGCTTTCACGACCGGTGCGCCATTTACCCCCTTCAGAAGGACCTCGCAGGAAGATGTTCTTGATCCCTGCCTTACAGGTGCAGGAGCAGGCTCGCCAGGAGCTGAGTGATCCAATCAGAGAGGGAAACCAGGGAAGTACAGTCTTATGCCAGCTGGTCTAAGGCGAACCCTACAATCACCCTTGACCCTTGGGGCCCGACCCAAGGAGAGCTGTTGACATCTCTAGGATAGGGAGGAGCTTCTAGGAAAAAGCAGGTCTCTCTGAAACACCACCCCTCCCCAGGCATCCTGGCTCCTAACTGGAGGAGTATCTCAGCACAGATACGGATCACAAACCCCAACATTTTAGAACAGTCGATCCTGACCCACAGAGAACCAAGACGTTCAAACGGAAAAGCAGATCGGAGCTCCTTCCCTCCTGTTCGGGCGTACAAGCCGCCGTGGGACAGAAGGCCTCTTAGAAGAGACATAGAAACTAGAAACTGGCCCCGAGTCAGGTTCCAGATGCCTTCGCAGACTAGGCTTGGCCACCAGTCCTCAACAGGCCAAGTAAACAGACAAGAACTAACGTGGCCATACCAGAGGGGAACAGATAGAGGTTTGAAGGCAGCCCCGAGTCTGTCTTTGGGGTCCTGACGTGAGATCTGGGTTGAAGTGGAAGGCAGAACGTATGCACTGCTTAGCAGTCTCTGTCGAGCGTGGTCTTTCCCACCTGGACCCATCGCCATTTCAGCTCCTGGATCTTGGTGGGTCCCCGCAGCATTGCAGCACTGGGGGCAACCTCTTCCCGGGAGACAGGCTCCTCCTCCGGCTGGACCCGGGACTCCGGCCTTTGCCTTTCCCAGCGTGAGATTCCTGGGAAATTTCAATTCCACGGGGCCCATTGTGTCTCCAGGTCTAACAGGCCGAGGGAGGGCAATGCCTCCCAGCAGCACAGCTTCTCTCCTGCCAAGACACCCCCCTCACGGCACCCCCCCCCCAGCTTTCTACTTCTGCCCTTCTCCAGATGCAGTGTTTGCTTTAACGGAAAGAGAGAGTTATTCTGGGCTCGCAGTGGGGGGAAGGGGGGGATACAGTCCATCATAGCTGGGGTGGCAAGGTGGCAGGTGCATGAGGCAGTGGGTTACATGAATTGTCAGAGAATGCTAGATATTCTCCTCTCCCCAGCTCTTCACATCCGCAAACACTCTCATGCACACACACACACATGCACACACTCATGCACACAAAAACACACGTGGACACACACACACATACATACATACACACACGCACACACATGCACGCACTCATGCACACAAAAACACACATGTGGACACACACACACACACACACACACACACACACACACACACACACACACTTCTACTGCGATTCTGCTCCCATCCACCACTGCCCTGGTGCTACAGCCAAGTACTGGTGACCACAGACGCCCTCCTGTCCCTCCGATTCTGTTTTATGATGGCGCGAGGAGGGGTGGGGGTGTTCCCAGCCCAGCACATCTTCAGGTGGTTCCTTCGCAGGCCTCAGCCATTGGAACATCTGCCATGTGACAAGTACTCACTCCCAAGAGCTATGACAAAAGCCCTCGGCTGGTCACATGCTCACCCTGGCACAGGGCGCATCACACGGCGCATCACATGGCGCATCACACGAGTCTACGGGGTGCTTTACTCAGGCCGACAGGGACGTGGGGACCCCATGCTCAGCCAAGTCCGTGACTCTTGCCTGAGCTGCGCGACCAGACTGGGGGGGGGGAGGCCTGTGACGTCATCCCGTGTGGGACCAGTCCTACTCATGAGGGTCAGAGCCTGACTACTCCTCGGTGTGGATAAGAGGGCCTCGAAGCTCTGTGCCTCCCACAGCCGGACTCTCGCCGAGGCAGCGGAGAGAGTGCCACCTCGCCGAGCGCTCTGGCCCAAAGCCCTGTGCCCAATGAAAGACCTGGCAGCTTGGCACTGGGCCCTGATCCCCCACATGGCTGTGCCCGACCCCACCTCCTGATCCCAAAAGAACAAGCACAAAAAACAATTCAAGACTAGACATGCCCCAGGGAGCGGGCCGGTCGTGACAGGATTGCCAGTAACCACTGGCAACCTGAGCGTTTTCGCTTACCGTGGAAGGGCACAGGCATGGAAAATTTCACTCCCTCTCCCATTCACTCTCCCGTGGGGACCAAGGAGAAGGTGGCTGGGAGTGGTGACCCGCACCTGTCACGCTAGCACTCCGGAGGCTGAGGCAGGGGGATTGCAAGTGTAAGGCCAGCCTGGCCCACACAGTAAGACACTGTTTAAAACTAAGTAAATGGCCGGGCGGGGGTGGCGTGGTTCGCCTTTAATCCCAGCACCCGGGAGGCAGAGGCAGGCGGATCTCTGTGAGTTCGAGGCCAGCCTGGTCTACGGTGAGTTCCAGGACAGCCAGGGTTACAACAGAGAAACCCTGTCTCGGGAAGAAAAAAATAAATAAATAAAAAATAAATAAAAAATAAATAAACGCTTCTGGGCTGAGATCGTAGCAAGTACTCAGATGTTAGAGCACTCGCCTGGCATTCGGGGAGCCCTGGGTTCCACTCACAGCACCGCATAAGCTGGTGCAGGAGCTCGAGCTTACGTTAGCCCACGGGAGCTGGAGACGGGAGTTCAAGGCTAAGGCTGTGGAAATGGTTCAGGGGATAAAGAAAGCACTTTCTGTGAAAGCAAGAGAGCCTGAGCTTGTAATCCCCAGTGCTGGGAGGCTGAGACAGGTAGATCCCAGAAACTCACTGACTGGCCAACCAGCCAAATCAGGGAGCTTCGGGTTCAGTGAGAGATGACCAGTACATGTGTCCATGGTGGAGACCGATAAAGCAAGCTACCCACTGTCCTCCTCTGGCCTCCACATATACACACATGTGCACGCGCACACACGCACACGCGCACACACACACACATACACACACAGAACGTTTAAGGTCACTCTCATCTGCATAGGGAGTTCAAGACCACCCAGGGCTAATTGAGACCCTGGCTCAGAGATAAGGAATTGCTGCTCGGTGCAAGCCTCTAAAATGAGTTCTACAAGCAAGGCATTTCACAGAGGAAGACCGGGCAGCGGGGAGCAAAGGGTTAAGGAGGATGTCGGCATATGTGCAGGGGAGGTTTCTACAGGGGCAAACTTCCCTTTTCCAAGTGACTGACGCTGGGAGACAAGGGGCCGGTGGTGTCCACTGAGGTCACCGACACTCTGTCATACTTGCAGAGGGCTCTGTCATTTACACCCAGGACTTTGACCTGTGCCGTCCTCTGTCCTCCTTCCCCCTCCCCCGATCCCCATCCTCCCAAGGGGCTTCGGAATATTGGTTGTTTTTCTCCCTAGCACTACTACAATCTCCGTGTGAGAGGAGAGGAAACTGAGAGCCAGTGCTCCCCAAAGCCACAGGGCTTCTAAGTGGAAGCAGCGGCTGGACTCTAGATAAGGTAACCCCTCGCTTTGGGCTTTCCCTTTTCTTGCTGTGTGTTAGAACAGAGGGGCTGCGGGCCAACAGCTGGGTTCAGATTAAGGACCTGCCATGGCTTAGCTGTGGTCTTAGTAAATTCCTTAGCCTTCCTTAGTCCTGTTTTTCTCACTTTTAAGAGATGAGACAATACTTTCCTTTTTTTTAAATAAAATACCTTATTATTTTTACTTTATGTACATTAGTGTTTGGCCTGCACATCTGTGTGAGGGTGTCGGATACCCTAGAACAGGAATTACAGACAGCTGTGAGCTGCCATGTGGGTGCTGGGAATTGAACCCGGGTCCTCTGGAAGAGCAGCCAGTGCTCTTTACCACTGAGCCATCTCTCTGGTACCCAGGAGACAATATTTTCCTCTAACAAATGCATGATCAAGATTTTAATCATGTGCAAAGAATGAACTAAAGCATCCTTCCTGATTTGTAGAAAACTACAACGTGGTGACAATACACATTATTCTTTTTTTTAAGAACGGGCAAATGAAAGGCTCCCCCCAAATTCCCCAGAGCACTTGGAGTTTGGTTGCTTTTAGTAACAGTAACAAGCCGAGTGTCCTCTGTCATCCCCAATGCCCAGGAGGCCGAGGTATGAGGATCAGAAGTTCAAGATCATCCTGGGCTACACAGAGCTCGATGTCAACCTGGGCCATGCAGATTCTGTCTCAAGATGGAGCAGTAGATGGATGGACAGGAGGACGGACGGACGGACGGACGGACGGACAGGGCGGACAGATAAAACGATTGTCAAAGACATGCTTGTGCACCAAAGTCAGAAATTTGAGTTCTCTGCCGCCCCAAGACATCCTGGAAACACACGTACAGATACTGGCTCTTAGAAGCTGCTTTATAAGACTGGAAATACATCACTAACACTGGCTCCCTGACTCCGCCTTCCTCTCTTCTCTGTGAATTGCCTCTGAGATGCCCCCCACTCCCCCCATCCCTCCACTCCCGAGTCGCACGGGACCCAGGCTGGCGGAACACAGGACAGAGATGGGACAATGCTGGCTCACGTCTGACTCCTACCTTCGCGCTCCTGGCGGCCCCTCAGCCTTCCTACCGGTCCCTCCGTCCACCCTGCGGGTATGTCCAGTGACCTTCATCTACAAAGGCCTCCACTGCCCAAGCCCTTTCCTGTGCTGGCCCACACCATCCTGTCAGAAGAGGATGTTCCAGTGCCCCAAGGAAAAGCTACAGGTCAGAGAGGTTCCTTGCCTGGCCAGTGGGAGAACCACAGTGAGAAGCCTCCCAGTCCCTGGCCCTTGGCTGCTTCCTGTAAACCAGACGGGCCGGATCGTCTCACAGGGCAGCGCAATGCCGTCTAACAGAGTTCACGCTTGAGAGCCAGGCACAGGGGCGCCTGCCTTTACGTACTCAGAAGGAAGAGGCAGATAGATCTCGGAGTCCCGAGCCAGCCTGGTCTACATGGCGAGTTCCAGGACAGCTACCCTCGAGAGACAGGACGGGGGCTTCCGGGGGACCACATGAGACAACAGAATCAGGTGACACTGCTGTCACAACTCCAATCAGCCCCGTGAGTAGCGTGCCTGCCTGCCGAGCCTTACAGAGAGTGCGCAGCCCTGTGAGGTATCCCGGGGGACCCAGTTCAGTCCCCGGCAGGGGCTGGTCGCCTATGCATCCACCCGGTCCCGGGGTCATCGTGAGGAGGGTGTTCAGAAGCAATAGCCAAGCTGGGAGCCCCGGGCCCACTGTATGCTGCAGCCGGTGCCCTCTCGGTGTCTCCCACGCCGACTTCCTGCTACTGCACGTGGCTCCCCGGCCGCCGGCCCCACCTCACTGCCGCGGATGGCGGCCACGTGGGAAACTAGTATCCTATCTTCCCGGGGTTGGTAGCCAGTTTCTGAGCTGGGATGGAGTCAGCTGTGGGGGTTGGGGAGCCCCCAACTCCTTGGAGGTCCCTGGAACAGCCATAACCACCAGCACTCTCCCCCTCTGACGGTACTTCACCCCAACAGCATCTGCGAGCCCTGCTTTTGTTCTTTTGAGACTGGCTCTCACTACGGAGCCCTAGCTGGCCTGGAACTCGCAGAGACCCGCTCGCCTCTGTCCGTGGAGTGCTGCGATTCAGCCAACTGACCCGTCTCTCGCTCCTCCCGGTCACCTGCAAACTCACCTTCTGCACGGGACATGCCATGATCCACCCGGCCCCGGGCAGCCGCGTCCGCCCCTCTCCTCGGCATCCCCCCAGCCTTAGGTGTCCTCTATATAGAAGTCAGCTGGCCCCAACGCGCGTGTCATGGCGCCCGTCTTTCCCGATGCCACAGAAACGCGTGCATGGCCCACACGGCCACTGGATGCTAGCGCCTGGACTGCATGCAAGGCACAGGTGCCTTGTCTTCTGCCCTCTGTGTGGCCCCAAGCCTCAGGCTGGTGGTGCCACCCACGATGTGGCTCCTCGGCTGGGCGGGAGGCCTCTGGTGAGGCCTAGGGCAGGGGAGGTCTCAGAAAGTTTGCTGGCCCAGATAAGGCCTAGTGTCTCCGTTTCCCCAAACGGCTTACACTCCGGCCCCATCGCCTGCCCCTCTCTGAGTTCCGGGCCTTCGTACATCTCCCTGAATTGGCTGAGGCCCAGCAGAACACCAGGGCCCTGAAGCTAATCAGATTCTCAGGTTCCTGTAAGAGGCTGGTGGGCCATCTTGGCAAGCGAGCCACTGAGGAACCAGAATACAAGGGCCTGAGTCGGGAAGCTGAATTCCCTGCAGAGGTTCCTGAAGGACGGGGCGCTGGCTAATACCTCCCAAAGCAAGAATACAGACAGAGATCCTCGCTCCTCTCCAGGCATACACACAGCCCTCCGGACAATGCAAACTTCCGCCTCAGACGAACATGGATTAAGGCCCAACGACTCTTCCGTACAACTTTAGCCACAACTCAAAGGAAAAGGAGTCGCACATTTGTGTGTGCCCGTGTGTGTGTGTGTGTGTGTGTGCCTGCTCACATTCACGGATATGCACGTGTGGAGACCACGGGTTGATATCGGGTGTCTCCCTTGATCTTTCTACCTTTTCATTTGTTTGTTTTCTCAAGACAAGAGTTTCTCTGTGTAGCCCTGACTGTCCTGGAACTCTCTATGTAGACCAGGCTGGCCTCGAACTTAAGGAGCTCCTCTTGCCTCTCCCGCCCGGAGATTAAAGGCGTGGGCTACCACAGTGGCTCTCACTCTCCACCTGGACCTCACTAATTCAACCGGACTAGTTCAACTAGGCTACCAAGTCCCAGGGATCCTCCCTCCCGGCCTCGATCACAGGCTTGTGACCCTGCACCTGGGTCTTTTTTTATTTAGGTGTATGACTATTTTGCCTGCGTGTTATGTGCACCACGTACACGCCTCACGCTTGCAGAGGTTGGAAGGCATCTAATCCTCTAGAACTGGAGTCACGGGTGGTCTGTGAAATGCCGCGTGGGTGCTGGGAACCGAACCCGTGTCCTCCGCACGAGCAAGCACGGGCTCTCGACCGCTGAGCCGTCTCTCCAGCCCCTGCACCCGGCTCTTATGCAGGGTCTGGGGATCCGAACTCAGGTCCCTGGCGCTTGCTTAGCGACCATGTACCGCCTGAGCCATCCCCCTGGCGCCAATGATTCTTACTTGGTTTTAGATTTTTATCGGTGTGCGTGTGTCCAGAAGAGGGTGTCAGACAGCCGGAGCCGGGGCTGCCGGTGGCTGTGAGCGCCTGACCTGGGTGTTGGGAACCAAATGCGAGTCCTCTAGAGAAACGCCACTTGCTGGGAAGCACTGAGCCGTGCCTCCAGCCCTGCTGTTGCTTGTCTCAGGGGCTCGGCTTTCTAAGATAAGGTCTTACTGTGTGGCTGCTTAGGATAGCCCGGAACAGGGTAAGAAAGCCCCAGCTGACAGTGTTGTGGGGAGGTGGCTGTCAAGCTCTCTGGGCCTCAGTTTCCTTATCTGTCACGAGGTAAATGACCCTGGCCTTGTTACCTATTTTAGAGACGTCAGGTACCTGGCAGGGGGCTGGGGTTTTACTGTGGCTCGCCCAGAACACACCCGTGGGCACCATAAGCAGCCAGGTGAGGGGGCCGTGACTTCCTAGGTAATCAGAGCTCAGGGCCCCAGGCACGGATCCTGGGCGCCACCTGCCTTGGTCTCTGATCCAGTGAGAGCTCAGGGCCTTGGTGGGTGTCCATATTCCCTAGACAAGAAATGCCTATACTCAGGCACCCCCGTGTCTGCCATATGCTGTTACTTGCTATTTTACCCAGGGAGATGGGAGTGACTTAGCATGGCTCCCCGAGGGCTGAGTCAGGGCTTTCCATTTCTGGCCTAGTTGCCTCCCTGTGCTGCAAGAATCCCCCCCTGGGGGGGGGGGCACTCTGCACTTCAGGTGTCACCTTTGTCTTGGGACAGGGAGGCAGAAGGTTGGCTCCTTCCTTCACAGGAAGCTAAGGCTTGAGCCTGCTGTTCCTGCCCTGCAGCATTCCAGGGACACGGTCTTCCCTGAGGGCACACAGACTCCAGCCGGTTCATGGTGATGGTTTGTTCTCTTCCTGGGCATGGTCTTGAACACTCTCCCCAGCCGGCACTTGCCAACAGAGGCCACCTCGGGCCTGACCTCAGGGTATTATCCCTGGCGAGGGACTGAGTTTGTTGCTGTTTACCTGTGTTGCCCTGGGAGTCTGTGAAGCCTGCAGTTTTCCCATGCACTGTGAGGTCATTAACTCTGCAAGCCGTGTTCTTGTTCTTTATCACGTGGGAATCTCTGAGCTGGGAGTCACCGGCACAGGCCTGCAATCCCAGAAGCACTTGGGAAGCTAAGGCAGGGGGACGGAGCACGGGCTACACGGCAAGATTTAATAAGCAAATTAGGGGGAACCACTAGAGGTCTGTTTGCTCAGACTCTTCTGTTACTCTGGGTACAGTGAGGGTGTCTCTTGCTTCAGTGGGATGCCAGAAAAAAATCCTTCCTGCTTTGGGGCCGTATTTTGGGGCAGCTTGCCCTAAGCCCCATCAGTCCTGGACCATAGTCCTGGTTCTGCACACACAGCGAGAGCGCCCCTGGGTCCCCGCACGACACGGCCCCAGGTGACACAGCCCAGGTCCCCCCACAGGCCTGACTGATTTCTGGCCACCAAGATCATATCCATTCCAATTCTAGCACCTCACCTGCACCCGATGTGAATCGCAAGAAGAAAACACCCACTTTCAAGCTCACTGGAAGGACTCAGCCAAACCAAGCACTTTGTTAAGTACTTCGAAAATGGAACTAAACCTTGCCGGGGGGGGGGGGACTTTATTATAGTGGCACCCTGGGTTGTCCGTTCCATTCACCCCACCCACCTGGACAGGGTCTTGGGAGGCACCAGGGTCCCGGAGAGATGGGGTCTGGTGCAAGTGATGTGGCTGAAGGCAATCGCATGTGTCAATCAACGGATGGCGTCGAGGGGGGCTTCCCGAGCCATCAGGCAAAGGTCAGCAGTGGTCATCTGCAAATCCTTAACACTTCACTATAAATGGAAGGGATCCTCCGCCTCTCAACAGTGTGGGAGAGGGCAGACAGGGACGGGCAGGGACGGACGGAGCAGGACCACAAGCACAAAGTGGAGAGTGGAGCTGGTGCTGGGTAGGAGAGGACCTGGATGGTCCCAAGCCGGCTCTGACTCTCCCCACCCACCCTTCCTTTGGACCAGTTTCCCTAAACCGCAGCACAAGAGCACTGAGTGTAATGGGGGGTGGGGGGGTGGAGAAGGTGGGTTTCTGGATCGGGGTGGGGGGGGGATCTCACGCCAGGGACACTCCCACCACGATGTCACCAGACAAGGAGCTCCAGCACTGGGGCGGGGGGTGAGGGGGGTCCCTCAGTTTCCTCATTTCTATGCGGAGGTGTCCTCTTCCCAGGGGATCACGCAAGATTCTAATCCCACACACACAGACGAGAGGCGCACGGAGACAGACACTCGCACACACACAGAAGAAAAAACACGTGTGCGTGGACGCTGACAGCCAAATGAGAAACCATCTCAAACGTCCATCAGCTGACAGACGGACAGACAGACAAGACAGAGGCGGTGGGTTATCAGAATCCCAGTGAGCGCTACAGGACCAGACTTCTTGCCTGAGGGGAGGAAGCCAGACCCGGGAGTCACGTTCTGCATGAGTGGGATCCCACAGAATGTCCGGAGAAGGCGGTTGCGGAGACAGGAAAGCAGGTGGGTTGGCCGCAAGGACCTGGGAGAAGAGGAACCCGGAGAGACCGACAGTGAGTACGGGCTTCTTTGGGAATGATGAGGACATTCTGGAACCGGGTGGTGGTGGTGACAGTCTGTGCACTGTGAGGAGGTGTAGACCTGTGACCCCGGCGCTCGGGAGGTTGTGCCGGGAGGATTGTGAGTTCGGGGCCAGGTAAGAACAACACAACGGGTTCCAGGCTGGAGAAATCCTGTCTCTAAAGAAAAGTCAGAGCTGGGAGATGGCTCCTTCTGTAGAGTACACGGTGCACACGCGGGAGGACCGTGAGTTTGGATCCCAGCCCCCCGCCGCCACCACCACATGAAAGTTGGATGCAGCAGCACACGTCTGAAACCCCAACACTGGGGCTGGGGGTGGGGGGCGGCAGAGACAGGTGGATCCAGCCATTCCAGCCAAATCGGTGAGCTCCAGGTTCAGTGAGAGACCCTGTCTCAAAAATTGAGAGCGGCTGAGAATAGCACAACTTCTGGCCTGCGCACACACGTGTGCATACACACATATGGGGGGTGCGGAAGAAAAAGATAACATGTAGCAGGCACAGCATGACTCCTCCACGCCCTACCTCACCCTGGCTGCCTCCATCCCAGAGGGAGGTTCCCTGCAGGTGTTAAGATTCTGGAGCCCAGAGTCGCCTGCGCGCTGGGCAGGCTCGGTTACTGTTTGCGGAGGGCTGGGCTTCGAGCTTTACCGTTCGGTTTGAAGGCCCACAGAGGGATGGGGGAGCTCTGCGGCCAGACCCACGAAAGGGCTCAGCCTCAGCAGATGGGTGGGGGGTGGGGGGAGCACACCCCTCAAGCTTAGAGCCGTCGAGTTCTCTGCCTGAGGCTGGGAACAACCAAAGCCATTAGGTAAAGTAGGAAACGGGCTAATTTCTACTGCACGCTGGAGGGCTGAGATGCGAGCCAAGTGACTTCAAGTGTTCTCTTCCAGAGATGTAAAGGTTTAAGGACCTCGAGGTGGCTCAGCGGGTAAAAGCGCTTACCGCTCATAACCTGAGTTCCATCGCGGAGCACACGTGGCGGGTGGGCACAAGTGGCTCCTCAAACTCGACCCCCACATGCGGTGGCACACGGACCACAGAAATAAATTGATTAAATGTAACGTGATTTTTTAAAAAAAAAAAATTGGAACATATGCAAAGGTTTGACGACACCAAGGGTTGGCATGACAAGCGGGTGCCCACACAGAGGAGCGTGACAGGGCACGAGCAACGATTTGGCAAACCTGGTTAAGAGGCGAGGCGGGAATACCCCGTCCGCTTCCTAATTCCAGCCAGAGGCAACAGGGCAGCTCAGAGCCTCAAGAAGCCTGCTCGGCGGCTAAAGGAGGGAAGAGAGGGTCATGCAAACTCTGGAAAACTGGAAAACCAAACACCTGGCAAAAGAATGCCCGGATTTGCTGCAGAGAGGTACACACTGCCAGGGCCCATAGCAGTTTAAGTGAATAAAATCCACGGAGCAATATGAAAAGTCCCCCCTAAATAGAGCACGGAACCAAAGAAAAGAAAGTTGGTAGAGTATAAATAGCAGAGCATCAGTTATAAACATGTGAGCCCATTAAAAAGCTGGGCTGGAGAGACGGCTCAGCGGTTAAGAGCACTGGCTGCTCTTCCAGAGGACCCAGGTTCAATTCCCAGCACCCGCACTGGACAGCTCGCAACCGCCTGTAACTTCAGCTCCAAGGGGATCTGGCGCCCTCTTCTGGCCTCCTTGGGCATCGAAATACACGCACAACATACATAGAAAAGCCCTTAAAACTAAAAAGTCCAGAGGGCCAGGAGAGACGGCACTTGCTGCTCTTGCAGAAGACCCAGACGGCCCACAACTGCCTGTAACTCCAGTGCCTGTAACTCCAGTTCCTGGGGTTCCAACTCCCTCTTCTGGCCCCTGCGGGCACTGCACCCATGTGATACACACACACACACACACACACACACACACACACACACACACACACGGTCAAAACATCCATACACATACAATTAACAAAAATTAAAAATAAAAATAGGAGGGCTGGAGAACGCTGGCTGCTCTTTCGGAGGATCAGGGTTCAGTTCCCAGCATCCTCGCGGTGGCTCAAGACCATCTGTAACTCCAGTGCCGGGGATCTGTCACCCTTGTCTGGCCTCCTCGGGGACCAAACACACATACAATGCGCATACACGCGTGCAGGCAAAACACTCCCATGCATAAAATAAAAATAACTTTCAAAAGATAAAGTGTTCAGAAAGGAGGTAGCCTCTCTCCTCTCCAGAGAGAAGGGAAGGACGGGCCCACGGTGGCTGTGATGCCGACCGTGTCTGACTCTTCAAGCTGAGGGGTCTTAAGTCCATCAGTCACGTGAACCTCAGTATTCTTAAGGGCCTCAAATATTCCCTAAGTGAAAAAAAATCTTATTTTTATACGAGAGGGCAGGGGATTAAAGTACAAGATCTGAGACAAACCATTAAAGTAGACGACGGTGAGTTTTTCTCCCAAAAGAGGGGGAAAGAGCGAGAACCTTCTGGGTTCCGCTCGTAGTTGTATTGCGGCCCGGGGCTGTGGGGGACGGCCTATCTTCTTGCGTGGGGAACAGCCCCCAGTTTCTGAATGGGGACCGAGTTCCCTTCCTTCCGCAGCACGCAGGGCTGCCCAAGGGAGGGGGCGGGCTGGAAGCACAGGTAGGACGCCTCCTGCCCCGACAGCCTGGCTAGCGGATTGCCTACAGCTTGGCGGCGGTGATGGGGAACTGGGCTGACGGTCTGGCACATGGCAGGAGAAGGCTCCGCCGCTGAGCCGCAGCCCTCCTGGAGGATCCCGAGAGGGCAAATGAACGCCTATTACGCGCACGACGTACTTGTGTTTGAGACATTCGTGACAGACTCTCGTTTACATTAAAGTGACGTCTCACGATACGCAGAGTATTTCAGGATGCTCGGAGCCAAGAAACCACTGAGACGGGAAACCCAGACTACGCTCTGGAAAGCTGTCCTCGGGACTCTCTGACCTTTCAAGGCTCCTGACCACCTTGTCTGTTCGGTTTCATCAGAAGCCAACGCCATTTCCAGAAATAAGAAATCCGCCTGTTGTTAAGACTGCTTTCCGACCAGCCGTGATGAACACGGCATACTGTTTCTTCAGATCCCACTGATGCGGTTCTCCAGGCCGGAAGATGGTGGGCACCCCCCTTCCCCAACCACACTGATGCCGGTGCTTCCTCAGGTTAAGACACAGAGCTCAGTTCACACAGCCCTGGGACCTGGAGCCAAGGAGCAACCGGCGGCTGGTTTGGCTACTACTGATCCCTGCACACGGACGCAGGGGGATGCCTGCCTCTGCTGGCTACAGCCAACATCTCTCAGCTCCTCCTCAGGCAGACTCAAGAGCTGGCTCCAGAGACTAACTCCACTAGCCAGGAAACCCTGGGTACGGACACACGGGCACAAGAGGGGACAGACGCTCCCGTCGAGCCCAGGCTGTCGGTGCCTTTCCCCGGAGACCAGGAGGAACGTGGGAGGCAGCACCGCACGCCGGGTGGGGAGGCGCCACGCGGCCAGCCACTGGCCCGGTCTGTTCCGCCACCCAGTTTTCATGATTTTCTAACTCAAGAAGGAGCAGAATGGCTATGAGACGAGGTCTCAGCTGTGTACCCCATGCTAGCTAGAACACTCAAGCCTTCCAGTCTCGGCCTACCGAGTCTTGGGGTTACATGAGTCACCGCAGTCAGCTCTGTTTTTCCTCCCTCCCTCCTTCCAGCTTGCCTGCACAGCCGTTAACAGCTAGCCTCTGAGGAAATGGCATTGGGTGGCCTTTTAATTGATAAGCACGCTCTACCTGGCCTCCCTGGGCCAAGGACTCCCAGGTTGGGCCACTGGACAAATCACACCTATCTGTTCCCTGTGCAGATTCCACAGGGCTACGGGATCCACCCAGAGAGCGTCCACTGGTGCTTGCTGCTTGCTGCTCTGGGAAGCCTAGGGGGAAGGCGTCAGGTTCTTCTCTGCCGGTTTCAGATACCCCAGTGCCTCCTGAGTGTGGAGGTGAAAGGCGCCTGGCCTGGTCTTTGCTAAATTGTGTGTCTCTGGGCACGTGACTGCAGGTACCCCACCCAAGGAGCCCAGAGGTGGGCTCCCTCTGGAGCTGGATTTACAGGTGGTCCTGAGCTGCCTGGTGTAGGTGTGGGAACTGCCTCTGTTAAGAAGGCGCCCTTCATTTTATTTTTTTTTTGGGGGGGGGGCGTGTTTTTCAAGGTTTCTCTGTGTAGCCTTGGCTCTCTACAGAACAGGCTGGCCTGGAACTCACAAAGATCCTCCCACCTCTGCCTCTGCCTAGGAGTGCCGGATTAAAGTATGCACCACCACCACCCTCCATTTTCCTTCCTAAACAAAAGACATGCTATGCAATCCCTCACCCGCCAGGTCCCTCCTGGGGACACTCAGTGGAGGCGGGACAATGGGAGGCATGTTAAAAGTCACTTGGAGGTTAAAGGGCCCAGCCCCCCCCTTGCAGGAACGAGAGGATGTCTAGCCTTCTGAAGAGTCACGGGCACACATGCGCCCTCTGAAAAACCCAGTGCAGGCAAAGTGCGCTTCGTGCTTCCACCAGCCCGGTCACCTTCTCACAACTGTGAAGGCAGCCCGGAGCGCAAGGCTCCGTCCGAGAGGTCAGGTGCTTCATCTATTTCCGCCCCTTGAGTTGCAAGGCTGAATATTACTGAGGCCCTCCCAGGCAGTGGAGGGAAATAAAACCCTCTCTCCGGTGCTTTTGTATTCTGGGCAACCCTGAAAACCTTCCCCCAAGCAAGATCCAATTTCCTTCCTCCTAGCAGAGAGGGCGGTCCTTGTGAATTAACCGGAGGGCAACCAAGTCTGTCTCTGGAGCCCCACGGGGCTGCCTGAGGCGGGAGGGCTGATTCATCCATGGCTGCCCACACTGGGAAAGTCTCGGCTGGGCTTCCCTTCAGGGTAACATACAAGGGCCCAGCCCCACGACAAGACGATCTGGAGGCCTGCACCTCAGGCAGCCTTCCATAAGGAGCCGGGGTGGGAAGGGCAGCTCTCTGACATAGTGACCCCTATAGGTACTCAGCAGTGAAGGACATGGGCTCATCGGAACAAGTGACCACTTCGTGCCCGGGGAGCCTCTCACGGACCACACCCACATACGGCAGCCTGCCCAACCTAGAGCAGCAGTTCTCAATCTGTGGGGTTTCACGGGGTCGCCTGAGACCATCAGATATTTACGTTACTGTGTAACAGTAGCGAAGTTACAGTTACAAAGTAACAACGGAGATAAGAGGGTCACCACAACATGAGGGACCGTATGAAAAGGTCGTAGCATTAGGAAGGTTGAGAACCACTGACCCAGAAGAAGCCAAAAAAACAAAAAAAAGAAAAAATCATATATAAAGTTCTGGGTTTGGGAGCAGGAGAGAGCTCTTGTTTTTAAGGGTCTCCCACACAAACAAGGCGAAGGCTTCAGCCTTGGGCCCTTCCTCCAGGAGCAACGATAGCACAGTCTCAGAGTGAAGAGGGCTCTGGCTAGGCGTCCTTTGAACCAGCAGCCGCACGGGTCATAGACCTCCGGAGGCCGAACGTGATGGAGGCAAATTGAGCTACTCCTAGTGGAGAGTTGTAGTCCAAACCTTAGTCCAACTCAGCCACTGGAGACCACTTATGGGCGCGGAGACGAGCCGCCAGCCTGGCGGTCACACAGGTGGCTGTGGGTGTGATTCTGGGCCTCCACCCCCTGGGGGGGGCTGCACTCCTGAGCATCATGAACAGGAGCGCTGGCTGTGAGCTCTTGGCTCCGGAGGCCCATTCTAAGCACACACTGCTATACTGGGACTTCTGTCTCCCCTTCCCACGGAATGAGCACCAAGCAATGTACACACCACCAACTGGAAGGAACTCAGAAACTACGCGTGAGGATGCATAGCTTCCTGAGGTCGGGTCCCCACCCCACCCCGGGAGTGAAGGTGAATCTTGAGGTGTGACAACCCCTAGCTTGGGGCAAATTTCCAAGCTTGTCTCCTAACTACCCTGACTCCTGGTCCCCGCCCAGCCTAAGATCCAGGATTGGGGGGTGGAGGGAGCATCTCCAGCAGCCTCCTCTCTCAGCACTTCCCCAAGGTTGACATCCAGGAGGAGCTCCTGGGTCAAGCTCTTGGGTGGAGGGAGGCTGGAGCCCCGCCCTGGCTCCACCTCTAAACCGGCTGTGCGTCCTTCAGGAGGTCACGTCCTCAGGAAGACTCTTTCCTAAGCTGCCAGAGGGGGGAGGTCTCAAGTGGGGAAGGACTGGATCCTGGTCATCTCTGCCTTTCACCTGTAGATAGCATAGCACTCCTCCTCTGAATGTCAAAGTCAGGCTGATAGCTAACCTCGATAATATTATCTACCCTAGGGTAAGTTTGGCATACCTATACAGCACTAATAAAGATGTGTGTTTCCCCTACTACCTCAGACCATTTCTGGAAAAGCATCCTGTCTAAGGTGGCAGAAAAGTGAGATACGTCTTTAAGACCCACCAGCGGACTGAGCTTTACACTAGACAAACATCACCCCTAGGACCAGGCATCCACACGCCAACGCCTCCGTGCTCAAGTGACTAAAGTATTTTATTTGAGCTACTGGGCTGAGGCTGACTAATTACAGCTGTAGAGAAATTTAAAAAAAAAAAAAATTCCATTCAGACACGCGGTTCTAGACCTGAGGCCTACGAGCAAAGTTTCCGGCGGCCTCTGCTCTCCTCCCGGTTCCGGAAAGCCCAGTGGGTCACCCGGTCCTCCGGTTAAGGAGCGAGCAGCTGCAACAGCTGGGGGAGCCGACAGTTTGAGGAGGGCACTGCGTTCTCCGATGGGAACCCCAAATATGGGGATGCCTGGCTTTCGGCCAGCACCCCCACCAGCTGCTCACTCCCGTCCCGGGCGTTATCTGGGTGATCACACCTTCCCCACCCACGGCGGGCGCGTGGACCTTTCCAAACAGGCCCTACAGACAGGCGGGCGGCTCCCCGCCCAGCCAGGTCCCAGCCGGGCGCTGAGCGGGTACCCATCTGACATCCAGGATCTTTTTCAAGGACACTGCAATATCCAATCCAGCCTTGGAGATGGGGGTGGGGGGGAGTGGGGGGGTCACGAGGGTCTTCGGCCAGGCGCCCGGCTCTTCGGGGGCACGCACATGCACAGATGCCGATGCGCTGGTGGATCCCCGGGAGCGAGGCCTGTTTGCCTGCACCCTGCGGTCCAACCAGATGCTGCTTGGGAGAGGCTGGGGGTGGGGGGAGGATGCAGGCGGCGGCGGCAGCGAGCGGATGCGGGAAAGCGAGGCTGTGGCCGGGGCGGCGCCGGCCGGGGCTCACCTTTTTGAGTTGGTCATCCTTCAGCTCGGTGAAGTAATAGGCCAGGAGCTGCGCGGCGATCATGCTGGCGGTTTGGGGGTTGCGGGGAGGCAGGCGTGGGGCCAGTGGCTCCTCGGTGGCCCCGGGTGAGCAGTGGTCCTCCGGTGGCGGATCGATGACTCCTCCTCCTCCTCCTCCTCCCTAGGCTCCTCCCCCTCAGTCCCCGGGCTCGGCGTCAGCCGGCGCGGCGAGCTCCGGACCTCCCAGCTCCGGTCCTTGGGAGGGTGACAGCTGCCAGCTGGCCCACCTCCTCGGTCCCCATTGGCTGCGACACGCCTCTGCAGCACCGGGCTGGGGCATCCCAGCCGGAGAGGGAGAGTGACGGCCGCTCCCTCCGGAGCCGGAAAGGAGGCTGCACCCTGCACGTCCCCCACGTAGGGAGCGGGAGCGCACGGTCACGCGTGGTGGCCCTGTGTCATGCCTGAGGGGGTGGGTGGGACACGATCCGGAGGGGGACGGGAGGACAGACCCTGGAGCGCCGCCCCAGGACGCGGCAAACTGGAGAACACGAAGCGGGGGGCCACACCCCTTCCTCGGAGATCAGGGCTGCCGCCCCACCATCCCCTCTGTCGGGGAAGCACACAAATGGGCGTGGAAAGCTAGCGGAAGCCGGAGCCCGGCGACCTTGCGGATCTTGTACTGGGTCCCTGTGCCGGCCCGCCCTGGCGGATCCAGGATCTAAGGATGCACGGCGCCCCACCTTGGCCCACACTAGGCTTACATCCCAGACTGTCCAGAGGCCTCATTGCTAGGCCCAAGCCTCCAGCCCCTGTGGCTCCACGGGGTAAGAGCTCGTGGCCCTGGGGAGGAATTTTGGCTCCAGGCCCCAGCCTATTCCCATTCTCCGCGGCCTTCTCTGGTTCTTGGACATCCTGGCCTTGGGAGGTCGGGGCGGGGCACTGGTCAGGTTGTGGATTGAGGGGAAATGGTGCTAGTACCTTCTGACATGTAACAACTCAAGACATGCACTAGTGACTTCCACCCGGACTCCACAGGTAGAGAACCTGAGGCCCACTTTGCTGTTCAGGAGTAGAGCCGGGGTTTGCCCGTCTCCGACGCTGATGACCTGGCAGTGGTATGCGGCTTCTCTTACTTAAGCTTCTCGCAGGGCGTGTTCCTGAGACCAGAGGCTGCAACAGCCCACACAGCCACCAACCCCCACTGAAGAGGAGGAGCTTAGACCAGAGGGAGGCCTGAGGACCAGAGCGCATTCCCAGCCTGCCTTACAGCAGGTGCAGATGTGTCCTGAGTCACCCGAGTTTCTTTACCATAAGATGGAGCTGTAGGTACTGATGCCTACACCCCTGGGCTTCTGTGAGGCAGCAATAGACATCTGCTTCTGACACAATAAACGGGAGGTACTATCTCAGAATGGACTTGGAATCCTACAGGTTAAAGTTTGGGTAGCCTGTATTGTCACTATTTTTCCCAAAGAGGACCTCACCCCCCAGAAAAGATTATCTAACCTTTGAGTCCCATCTAAATTTCAGTCTACCTCTGGATAATTATAAATCGGGAACAGTGGGTGTGTTTTCCAGCTGACGCAGACACTGCCAACATGGCTGTCCAGACAAAATGCTTGTTCTGAGCTGCGTTTGACGCTGCAGGCCAGCTTCGGCCAGCTCTCAGGGCAGGAGATTCATTGAGGAGGGTGGGTTGGGTTTTTCTCTTCGCTCAGTAGGTTAAACGGACCATCTCTCTGAGTCCGGTGTCAGGATCATGGCTGTCACCCAACACTGTCACCCGTTCCCTATACAGCTCTTATCCAACTAGCCTGAGTTGGGAAGAAGCTGGCCATGCCTCCAGACGGGGAGGTCCCTCTGCTGTCCCTTCCCCCAGCCCGAGCCCAGGTGACTCAGTACACACGCTCACAGACGGGCACCAAGGCTTAGCATGATCTCCCAATACACATCTCTCAGAGATCCCAAGCCCACCACTCTTCCTCCCTCTTAGCCAGGAATATGACAAGAACATTCGAGCTGTCTTTCCGGGGTTTGGCTAGCTGCCATTCAAGCCATTCCGAGCGGCGGGCCACACCAATACCACTATAAAGCCACCTAACCGTATCACACACCCCTGCCCACGGGTCCCTTTTGGGCCCTCCACCCTGATGGGGCCAATTTAAACACGTTGGCCTGGCAGCTAGCTCCACTCTGCCCATGTATCTCTTCCCCCCTCGCCTGACCACAGCGGGCTGTTTCCTGTCCTCGTACCCATAGGTCTATTCCACTGTGTCCCTGCTCGTATTTCCTTGCTCACCCAGACTCTTCTGTTCACACCTTCCCGAGTCACAACTTCACTCAGGGCACGTCTCGTTTTCCTTCCCTAGCCAGCCTTCCCTGACCTCTGCTACTTACCCTGGCCTCCCAGGCCCCAGCACCTCCACAGGGCACACTCGGACAGTGCTCGGAGTCCATGCAAATGGAGACCATGGCTCTTCTCTACAAAGAGCCTGGTGCTCAGCTGGTGGGCCATCTTGCCCAGTGGTGGGTTGCCGTAGAATTTGGAGCCCGGGACTCAGACCCAGTTCTGATGCCCAGCCGGTGCTCCGTCCATCCTACCGCGCCGCCTCGGGCAGCCTGGGCCCCAGATAAGCAACGCTGAGTCGGGACGGCCTGATATGGGAGACGGTCTCCCGGGTGCTTGGTCTTATCTGTTCTCATCAGGCTGTTCCTCAAGCCCTAGGGCAGCTCTGTTTCCTCTCAATTGAGCCTCGGATCACCTCATGCCTGTCCCTTGTTAGTTTTCTGTTTTGGAGACAAGGTCTTTCTATTCTGGCTGTCCTGGAACTCTCTCTGTAGACCAGGCTGGCCTCCAACTCACAGAGATCCGCCTGCCTCTGCCTCCCGAGTGCTGGGATTAAAGGCGTGTGCCCGACTTTTTTTTTTAATTTTTTAGGAATTGTTTATATTACTATTTTGCTTTATAGATATGTATGTGTACCATGCACATACCTGGCTGCTGGGAATTGAACCCTGGTCCTCTGAAAGATCAGCCAGCGCTCTTAACTACTGAGCCGTTTCTCCAGACTCATGGTTTTTGTTTTTTTGTTTTGTTTTGTTTTTTGAGACAGGGTTTCTCTTTATAGCCTTGAACCTACAGGAAGAACTCAACCCAGAGAGCCTCAAGCTTCTTCCCTTTCTGGGCAAGCTTCTCCTTTCCCTTGAGTCCTCAGTTCATTTACTGAGGCTTTCCTGGTACAAGCTGGGGGGGGGGGGGGACCGAATGTTGCTGGGCTGCCATCCCCCCACCAAACACACCTGCCCAGAAGATATACGGGCTGCACGCTAAGAACTGTGATCTCCAACAGACCCGCTGAACACCTGGGAGCACATACCTCCCAATAACCGTGTTTACATAATGTCACCGGCTAAAGACACACGCATTGCCTCATTTCTCCAGATAACAGCCTGGAGAGGCTACAAGGACAAATACCATTATCCCCACTTAATCAATCAATGAGGTGTGAGAGAGCGCTGTGGAGCGGAAGGCCTCACAGGGAGAGAAGACTACATGGCCAGCTCTGGAGTGCTTCTGTGGTTTGCAACCTGGCTGGGAACTTGCCGGATGAGAAGTGCTGATTCAGGCCCTGGATTTCATGGGGACGAAGAGACAACATGACCTCTGTAAGGAAGCCCCAAGTAGCGTTTTTTAGCAGCCCACCACCTACGGCTTGTAGGGGCTTTCTGATGCAGAGTACCCTGGGGGGTCAAAATTCACTGGGACCTCTAATCAGCCTAATGCTCCTGGCACCTTCCTTCAGGAGCTGCACTGGTAAAAGTCACATTCTCAGCTGCGCTCCCTCTTCAACTAGCCTGAAGTTCCGCCCTCCAACAGAGTAACCACCGGGTCGTAAACTGGCAACTGCTAAGCTAAAACTATACCCTATAATGTCTTGTTCAGCCCAGCTAGTGCTTTACAAATACCGGCTGACACTTCACATTATTAGTCTTCACTGTAAAACCCGCATTTCTGCCATCCAGGGTCGGAGGATGAAGCAAGAAGGAAATGGGGGTGCCAAATTTCAGTTTTGCATGAGAATTTTATACCCTGGTTACCTCTCTAGCATTTCCCGCACACACAAATGGCTCCTATCTGCCTGCTCTGTGCTGATTCAGAGAGACCCAGACATCCCCCCTCCCCCCATCCTCAGCTTCTGTCCTAAGGAGGCTGAGGAAGGCCTGGGGGAGGGAAGATTAAACCAAAGGCCCAAGGCACCTCTTTTAGACCTGTTCTTTATCTCAAGCCAGGCCTTCTCCCACAGGAAGCCCTTACCCTGGTGGCCCAGAGCAATTACAAGCGCCCTTGCAGACCACCTTGAGTTACCTGGGTAGTGTCGCTCAGTCCCCACCCACCTGCCTGTGATTGAGCGCCCAGACCACATCCATGCCTAGACGGGGTCCCCCGGGCAGGAGAGCTCGGAGCAAGTCTAACATACAGGCAACCAAAAATTAAGTACTAACTTGGTGTTTTGCTAAGAAAAGCTCTTTTTAAAGTTATTTTTTTAATCATGTCATTTCTTAAAGAAGAAAGGTTAAGTGAACTCAGTAAAAATCAGTCATCTTTTTTTTTTTTTTAATTTTTTTTGTGGTTTGTTATATGAGGGGGAGGATATTTTGTATTGTTTGAGACAGGATCTTACTATGTAGCCTCAGCTGGCCTGGAACTCACTCTGTAGACCAGGCTGGCCTCAAACTCACGGAGATCCGCCTGCCTCTGCCTCCCGAGTGCTGGGATTAAAGGCGTGCGCCACCATGCGCTGTAGAAACAATGGTATAAATTACAGAAAACAAAGACTTTAAGATTTTTCCTGACATCATTTGCCAGCATTTATCAAATTAGCACCTCTTCAGACTCTACTGTGTTCAAAAGTTTAATTTTTAAAATTGCCATGTGACAGCAGGACATGGTAGCACACACCTTTAACCCCTGCCCTTGGGAGGCTGGAGCAGGTGAATCTCTTGGGACTTCAAGGCCAGCCTGGGCTACACAGTGTATTCCAGGACAGCCAGGGGAGCACAGGGAAACTCTGCCTAAATAAATAAATAAATAAATAAATAAATAAATAAATAAATAAATAAATAAATAGATAGATAGATGAATAAAAGCCGTTTGAGCTGCTAGCAAGCAATTTAAGAATTGTTCAGTGGATTTTAGCTTGAGATTAGGCTAGAATCTCTAACAATTTCTGAAATGGCCCTAAACACGCTTCTGCCATCTCGTACTGTGCGTTTATGGGAAGCGGTTTTCTCAGCATTGATGACTACAAAATCAAACAGCAATCGGCTCTAAAACAACCAAAACGATTCGATGTGTCCTTCAGGGTGAGCTGTTCGGGCCGGGTTTAATTCTTGGTGCATACTGGAGCCGACGGGATGGCTCCATTGCCCTGTGAGCTAACAACGCCAGTCCCTTTCTTGGAACCGACCGTGGAAGGAGAGAACTGGCTGTCAAAGCTGTCTTCTGACCTCCAGACACTCGCACATGAGCACTGATGCTCCCCTCCTTACACAATAACCACTAATTTAATTTTAAAATTGTAGCAAACTACATTAGTACACACCTTTAATCCCAGCACTCGGATGCAGAGGCGGGAGGATTTCTGTGAGTTTGAGGCCAGTCTGGTGTACAGAGTGAGTTCTAGGATAACCGTGGCTATACAGTGAAACCCCGCATTAAAATTTTAAGTGTGTGTGTGCATGTGTGCACACATCAAAGAATCATTTAAAGTAAATTTATGACTTATTATCAGTAAATATTTGACGTGTACACCTGCCTTATGTATCTATGTACTCAGGGTCATGTAAAAAAAAATTCTTAGACAAAAGTGGGTCACAAATGGAAAGAGTTTAAGAATCCCTATTATATCCAAAACTTAGGAGGCGAAGGCAGGAGAGGAGTATTGCCCCAAATCTGAGGCCAGCCTGGTCTCCCTAGCAAGTTCCATTCCAGCCAGGACTACACAGTGAGACCCTATCTCAAAAAAAGAAAATATGAAACAAAAATAAAGTAGTTGAGGTCTACAGGAGTGTCTTTTTAAACGTGTTATTACATGCATTTGTGTGTGTGTGTGTGTGTGTGTGTGAATGTGTGAGTGTGTGTATATGTATGTTTGTGTCTGTGTTGTGTCTGTGTATGTGTACATATGTGTATGGTGCGTGTGTGTTTATGAGTGTGTGTGTGTGATATGCGTGTGTGTGTGATATGTGCGTGTGTGTGTGTGTGTGATGTGCGTGTGTGTGTGTGTGATGTGTGTGTGTGTGTGTGTGATGTCTCTGTATGTGTGTGATGTGTGTGTCTCTGTGTGTATGTGTGTGTGAGATGTGAGTGTGCGTCTGTGTGTCTGTGTGAGGGGTACACATATGGGGTTCAAAGACCACTTGCAGGATGGCGGTCCTGGCAACTACTTTTACACACTGAGCCGTCTCGCCAGCCCCTCTGTAGACATTTCTCAATGTGAACGCCTTCGAGAGTCGCTCTTGTCAAGCCTTTCGGCCTCCACCTCCCTCCCAATCCTGACACACCTCCCCTCCCCCAGCATCAAACCCTCTTCCCCACAGAGACTGGAAATACAGCGTCTCCCACTTTCTTAAATATGCTTGCATCGGCTCCGGGGGCCGCTCCTGTAATCCCTGCACTCGGAGGCGGAGTCAGGAGCGTCGAGGCCAGCCTGGGCTACATATTTAGACTCCGTCTCAGAAACCCAAATGTAAAACAAGAGAAAACCCTCCTTATTCTCAGGACCCCACCATGTCATTCCCACCCCTCAATACTACATAAGACGCTCTCTACCCCACATTTCCCTGGCCACTCCAAATGTGGCGGTGGACGAGACGGTGCGTCTGCCCACACTCTGGGAGACGGACAGTGAACAAGTCCAACTGAAGTATTCATTAGGCCGCTGGCACAGCCCCATCCCATGATCACCACTTCTCCTCTGGCCTAACTAATCAATGTCTCCTGTCTTCTGGCTGAATCCCCCACCCCCACCCCCACTGTGATAAGGATCACATTTCCAGCCTCCCTTGTGGTTACATCACCAATCTCCAGCTAGACAGATGGAGCGGGAGAGCGTCCTGGTAACTTCCGGAAGCTGCCCCAGGCACTTTTCCTGGGATGGTCTTCCTGGCCTCTCCCTGCCAGTTCTTTGGATTGTAAAAACACCTTGGGAACGGCAGCTGCACAAGATAAAGCACCGAATTAAAATAGGTGCCAGTGTGTCCCAGTCTGCGAAGGGTCCTGCCCAGCCCCACGCCTATCTCCAGATTTCCAAGATGAAGAGAAAAAATTGCATTGTGTTTGGGGGCTATTTAGGGGTTTCCCGCTACGGCCAACCATGTTCATTCTAAGCCAATACAGAGGGCTAAACAGAGGCTGAGGGGTCAGGGAACGGAGGATGTGACATTTGAGCAGAATAAAATGAGGAGGAATCCATGCCAGAGTCTGGGGAAGAGTCTGTCTCTGCCGAGAGGCAGAACTCACTCCCTGTCACCCACGCTGGAAACCCAAGCCTTGTCCCTGAGTACCGCTTGTGCCACCGGCCGTGTTTCATGCCACCAAATCCATTCAGAACCAAGGCAGCCAAGCCAATCAAACCACACGCTCTCCCGAGTCCCACCTCTCCGGATGCCTTCTGCAGATGGGCCCACAGTGGGCTAAACTGCACCCTCCGAGGAGCGTTGTGTGAACTAACTCCCAGAACCTGGGACCTTATCTGGAAAAATGATCTGATGGACCCTTCTAGGCCCGTAGACCTGTGGTGATCTGTTAGGGCATCCTTAAGGGAGAGATTTTCTTTTGGGGGCCGCGGTCTCACTAAGTAGCCCAAGCTGGGCTTGAACTTACAATCTTACTGCCTCTGCCTCCCAAGGGCTGGGACTACGGGTGTGCGCCCTCATGCCGTGCCCTAGGAAGTCAGTACAAAGCCTTTGTACATACCACTCTTCCCTAACCCCAACTGCAGAACTCATTTATTCAGGATTCCCTGGCAGGGGAAACGTTTTTGGTCATGCATCGGATGTTTTAATCGGGCAACCCAATAAGTGTTTATTTCTAACTGCCAGTGTGCACTACTACATTAATATGTATAAAACACAAACATCAAACAGCCCTGAGATTGGCTGCTTCTCAATATATGTAAATGTGTGTGTATATGTATGTATGTGTGCATATATATGTATATATATATATAATTTATTTTTAATTTTGTGTGCATTGTTGGTTTGCCTGCATGTACGTCTGTGTGAGGGTGTTGGATCCCCTGGAACTGGAGTTACAGACAGTTGTGAGCTGCCGTGTGGGTAATGAGTCCTCTGAAAGAGTAGTCAGTGCTTGGTGTGAGAATGTAGGATCCCCTGGAACTGGAGTTACAGACAGTTGTGAGCTGCTGTGTGGGTGCTGGGACTTGAACCCGGGTCCTCTGGAAGAGCAGCCAGTGCTCTTAACCACTGAGCCATCTCTCTGGCCTGCGGTGCTGCTTCTTTAGTCATGCAAAAAAAAAACGTGTGCTCATGTTCATTTTGCGGCATGCAGCTCTGCTAAGGAACAGTCAAAACTGGAAACAAGCTGAGAAGCAAGCAGTGGGGGAGCAGGCTGTGGAACACACAGGAGCCGTTTCTCTATGACACAAAGGAATGGGTTTTGGAAGGTGTGTTTTATTGAGATGTAAAGTCACGAGTTACGTAATTTAACCGTCTCATTTTTGCCATTGAGAATTTGTTTTTATTTTACACATATGACTGTTTCACCTGTGTGTGTGCGTGTGTGTGTGCGAGCACGCACCATGTGGGTGTACAGTGGAGAGGCCAGACAAGGGCTTCGGATTCCCCAGACCTGGAGTTACAGCCGGTTTTGAGCCCCCATGTGATACAATCCAAGAGCAACGCGCTCCTAACTGATAATGAGCCGTCTCTCCAGCTTCTTATTTAGCAGCTGTTTTAAGATTTATTTTTGTGTTTGTTTTTTAGGGACTCACCAAGTTGCTCAGGCTAGTCTCAAACTCGGGCTCAAGGGGGCCCCCTGCTTCAGCCCCCAAAGAGCTGGGACTACAGGCAGGCAGCACAATGCAGCTAACTCAAAAGATTTTTGATATAATCTCTGAGCAGGGAGATCCTCACCACAGTCGACCTTAGGCCATTCCTCTCCCTCTTTCCGATAGCTATAAGCTTACAAATTTCTGTATGTGCTGGTCATCAGCAAACATTTATTACCTTCGTATCTTTGCCTACTCTGGATATTTTATGTAAATGGAACCATGCAATATGTGGTCTTTCATAACTGGTTTCTCATGCCTGGCATAATTTTAAAGTTAGTCCGTGTCATATGTATCTGAATTTTTTTGTTTTGTTTCCAAATAATATTCCATTGTGTGGACATACCATAATTTATTTATCCTTTCGTTGACAGACAAGTATTTGGCTTTTTTTCCACCTCGGACGGTTCAATCTATGTTTGGTATTATATTAGTTTGCTAGGGCTGCCATAATGAAATGCCACAGACTGGGTGACTTAACATAAATTTATTGTCTCCTAGTTTGGAGACTAGAAATTCAAGACCAAAGGTGTGGGCAGATCTGGAGGTTCGAATGAGAATGATCCCCTTAGGCTCCTACGTTCAAACGCTTGGTCTCCAGTTGGAACTGTTTGAGAAGGATTAGGAGGTGTGGCCTTGTTGGAGGAGGTGAGTCACTGGGTGTGGGGCTGTCCTAGAGCTGAGAGAGAGTCAAAGCTGGCCTTGAACCCCGGAATTTCTCATCCTGAGGGCGGTAGGAGTTCGGTGCCCCTCACTTTTTAGCCCTGGCTAGAACCCAGCTAAATATTAAATACTGCCTGCTACACAGAAGCTACATATAAGGTCATTAGCAAAGGAACTCGGCTTGGTTGGTGCTTACCTGCGCTGTAGCTGGAAGCCTAGGGATGAGTCCATTTACTGATAAGGTGCCTTCCTCTTTTTCCTGTGGGACCACACCTCATGCAGAAGGCGCCCTTGCAGGACCTTGACACTTAGACTTGAGCTCCACATGCAGATGAGGTTACTTCAGTATCCTTGTCTTAACCAACAGATCACATCCTGGGTACCAAAGCCCCTCCCCTGCCTGTGTCCTATAAATGTAACCACCCTTGCTTTAATAAACAAGAGCTATGCTCCTCTGACAGCCTCTCCCAAGAGTTTGATTTGCTCTCATCAACTCTTAGTCCTCCCATCTGGGACCCGCCAGGATGCGCTGACCCACGCCCTGCCCTGCGCTTTCCTTCCCAGGGTGCTGAGCTGGCGGCTGGCCGTGCTCCGGGAGGGAAGCGAGAGGAGAAGAACAGAACACCTGGGGATGGGCTTTGAGGTTTCAGAAATTCATATCACTTCCAACTAGCCCCCCCTTTCTCTCTCTCTCTCCTCTCTCCTCTGTTTCCTAAGTACTAAGATTACAGACCCACTTCCCCATGGCCTACTTGGGGAGTAGAAGGGAAGCATGGAAGACTCTGATTTGGGGTCTATGGCATACGTCAGTCCAAGCGGGTGAAAGAGGCCAGACGTCAGTCCGTGTTAATGTCCAGAGGGGGATGGGCCCCGAGTTCTGGCTCTGTACAAAGGAGAGCATGGGGAAGAGGCCCCGTCTCATCTCCTCCCGCAGTCTCCCCGCGGACGTTTTGACATGCCAAGGCAGGTGAGCCCGTGTGGAGATCAGACACTGAACATTTGGCTTCTGAGAAAGAACTGAGAGGGGGCCCTTGTCACTAAGGCTTCCTCGCTGCACGCTGCTATGTGGAAAGCTGGGCCCGGGAGAGGAACAGCCTGGAAAGCAGACAGGGCTCCCCAGCCAAGGGAATCGACTGCAGGGCTGCCCACATGTTCAAGACCGTATCAGAATCCCCAGAGCGAGCAGAATGACCACACGCTGTCCCTTCCACGCAAGCAAACAACAACAAAAAACCCAATGTTTCGGAAGGAGACGAACACACACGTTTAGGCTTCTTACCTTATTTTCTGTGAGGGGTGGTCGTATCCGTGGTTCAACATCTACAGCCTGGAAGACAAGACGGCATGGTGTTACACACACACACACACACACACACACACACACACACACACACACACACACACACACAGATGCCTACAGCTCATCAGTGGCAGTCAGAGAGCAAAAGCCACTGCCAGGAGCCCGTGCGAACAGCACTAGGCGCTCATGACTGGGTGGAAGGCGATGACCTCCGGCTTTCTTAAACTTATTCATGGGAACACTTCTCGGGCTCCTTGTGGAAGGCGCCAGGAATTCAAAGGTGGAGAGATGGCCCCGGGGCTGGAGAGATGGCTCAGCAGTTAACAGCAGCTGCTGTTCTCGTGGAGGACCCGGGTTCAGTTCCCAGCACCCACGTGGTGGCTCACAACTATCCCCAATTTCAGCACCAAGGGATCCAACACCCTCTTCTGGGCTCAGGCCCTGGGCATGAGCATGGTGCGTAAACATACCATTTGTACATAAAAAATAAATAATTCTGTCAAAAAAAAAAACCAAACAAATGGAGAACGAGAGAGGCTCAGCCCCTCGGGGAACCAATAGTCCACTAGGGACTGGCCATGCTGACCCATAATGAAAACTCAGCTCCGAGAGGTTGGAGGCGTCTCCAACAAGCTCAGTGGGTGCTTATGTGAGCACATACACCAGGTGTGGCGCTGCATGCCTGTAACACTAGCACTTGAGACATGGAGGCGGAGATGACGTCATCTTCCACAGTGAGTGCCAGGCCAGCCTGGGCTCCATGTGACCCTATCCCAAAGGGGAGAGACCCTATCCCAAAGGGGAGTGACCCTATGCCAAAGGGGAGTGACCCTATGCCAAAAGGGAGTGGGGGCTAGAGATGGGAACACAGGGGTCTCCATTGGTCCTACTGTGTCCCAACACTACAGGATACAGCACAGCATAGACAAGCACAGGAAGAGAGTGGCCATCAAGGAGAGACAGCCTGTGGTAAGACGGAAAGACATGACTTAGTATCCTGCCCTTCCCTAACTCCCCTAACCCCACGAAGTAGAAAAGGACCTGATCTCTTCATGGTGGTTCCACAACACATAGGGTAAATACAGTAAGTGGTTGGTTGAAAGTAACCAGGGAAGGCCTTAATCCCAGCGCTCGGGAGGCAGAGGCAGGAGGGTCTCTGTGAGTTCCAGGCCAGCCTGGTCTACAGAGTGAGTTCCAGGACAGCCAGGGTTACAACAAGGAAACCCTGTCTCAGGAAAAAAAAAAAAACCAAAGAAAGAAAAGAAAGAAGGAAGGAAGGAAGGAAGGGAAGGATGGAACTAGACCCATACCTCTCACCGTGCACAAAGATCAATTCAAACTGGAACAAATATCTTAATGCAAGACCTAAAACTTTGGGTTGCAACCCCTTTGGGTCACAAACAACCCTTTCATAGAGGGTTGTCTAAGACCGTCTGCATAGCAGATGTTTGCATTACAATTCATAGCAGTAGCAACATTACAGTTACGAAGTAGCAATGAAATAATCGTATGGCTGGGGGAGGGGGGGGTCACCACAACATGAGGAACTGTATTACAGGGTCGCAGCGTTAGGAAGGCTGAGAACCGCTGTGCTAGAGGAAAACACGGTGAGGCAGGGGTGTAGCCTGGGATGTTCTGAGAAGGACCCTGTGCTGGCTAGTCTCATGTCAACTTGACACAAGCTAGAGTTATCTGACAGGCTGGAACCCTAACTGAGAAGATGCCTCTGTAAGATCCGGCTGTAAGGCATTTTCTTAATTAGTTCACAGGTGAGTTGGGCCACCCCTGGGCTGGTGGTTCTGGGTACTATAAGAAAGTAGACTGAAAAAGCCACAGGAATCAAGTCAGTAAGCAACACCTCTCCATGGCCTCTGCATCAGTTCCTGCCTCCAGGTTCCTGCCCTGTGTGAGTTCCTGTCCTGACTTCCTTCAAAGATGAGCGGTGATGTGGAAGTGTGAGGCAAATAAACTCTTCCCTCCCTGACTTGCTTTTTGGCCATGGCGTTTCATCGGAGCAATAGAAACCTTGACTAAGACAGACCCCCAAGAGCTGACACACGAGATTCCACAAAGCCTCAAAGCTTCTGAAGAGCGAAGGACGAAGCTGGGTGAAGAGAGAGCCTATAAGCATGGGAGAAAGCCCTTGCCAACTATACCTCAGGGAAACCGTGCCAACTGGACAGGCGAAGGCTCTGCCCAAGGCTTGTGCATCTGTGTTCACCACCTTTAAGCTGCTTTTGGGTTCTTGCAATCACTCCCACACAGACAAGCCCCAGCAGGTCTCCTGGAGGTTGGGTGACCCGAGGCCCACACCTCTTCACCACGCCTGCCTGTCGCCTGTCAACTGCTGTGCAAGGAAAAGAACCTCAAGCAGAAGAGAGTCCCTGCTGAGCTCAGGCTGAAAGGCCCGTTCCCGGGTCAGTGACAGAGAACTACTACGTGAGGCCACTAAGTGTCCGGGTGATATGACACTGTGAAAGGGGAGACGGGAAAGGCGGACATGAGAGGTCCTATGTGTCTGAGATGCCTTCCTTTCCCCCGTGACACCCCCCTCAGTGCAAGCACAGTATGGCAGCCTGCCCAGGAGCGGGGCTAGATTTCGTCATGAAAAAGAATGCCTAGAGTCGCTAGTAGGTAAACTGAGGCTGGAGCCCCAGGGATGCACGAGTGCCAGCCTTTCTGCTGGCGGGAGCCGGGGACAGAGCTATCACTGTGGCTACCTGAGAACAGGGACGATCAAGATCCTCACAGGCACAGGCCTCAAGGTAAGGGGTTGGGAGACGCCTGAAGGCCAGTGGTGGACCCGGCTACGCCTCCCCCGTGAATGTGGCCGGCGTGCCGCGACACGCTCAGAATTATGTAGTGAAGGGGAGACCAGCAGCTAGGGCTGGAGTGGAACTTGGGTCCTAGACAGTCTGTTAGCCACTAGGAAAAAAATTCCTAAAGTATCTACTTTAAAAAAAAAAAAAAAAAAAAAAGCAGATATCCTATGTGTCGGGGTCCCAGTTTGGTGTTTTAGGAGGCCACGTGATAATTCAGACTAAAGCATCACTGAGAATACTGTCTGGGCAGCGGTCAGGGAGGATGCTGCTGACGGGTCTGCACAATTTTACTCCTTCCTTGACCGCAAGTGGAAACTTACTACCCCGTGGGGCAGGCCGTCCTAGAGCTGAGAGCGAGCTGAAGCTGGCCTTGCACCCTGGAGAGGCGAGTCCGGGTTGCTCCTCACTTTTTAGCCCTGGCCAGAACCCAGTTAAATGTTAAATACTGCCTGCTACACAGAAGGTCGTTAGCCAAGAAATGTGGCCTGGTGGGTGCTTATCTGTACTGTAGCTGGAAGCCTAGGGCTGATCAGGTGTCCTCCTCTTTTCCCTGGGGGACCACTCCTTATGCAGAAGGTGCCCTTGCAGGACCTTGACGCTTAGACTTGAGCTCCACATGCAGATGAGGCTACTCCACTGTCTTAACCAATGGATCCCATCCCTGGGTACCAGAGACCCTCCCCTGCCTGTATCCTATAAATGTAACGACCCTCACTTTAATAAGTGAGAGATATGCTCCTCTGAGAGCCGGACTCTTAGTCCTCCGATCTAGGACCCGCCAGGATGCGTTGACCCATGCCCTGCACCCTGTGCTTTCCTTCCCGGGGGCTGAGCTGGCGGCCAATAGCTCAGCCATGCTCTGGGGAGGAGAGGGAGAGGTGGGGAGGGAGAGAGAGAGAACAACACTACCCAGAGCACAGCTTGTCTAAGCTTAGGACAACCCACAGTGTGTGTGGCTCCAGGAAGACAGGGATAGAGCAGCAAGCTGCATCTGCAGCCTTGAGTCTGATATGGATGAAGAACGAACAGAGTCCTGGAGCGAGAGAGACCCGGGTGGGTCACCTGGTTCTGTGGCTGGCCGGCCATGTGAGCTTGGGCAAGTAGCTGAACTTCTCCCAGCCTCCGTTCCCTCATCAGTGAAATGGGGGTGCTGCTAACTTCGTTGGGCCTTTTGAGACACGTACGAGCCATGTTAAGGAGGCCCGCACAGGGGATACGGTTTCTCTCGCGGTGTGTCTGTACAGAGGGGTTGGCATCACCTCAGGGACCAAAGTCCATAGGCATTCGAATCCCCCTTTGCAAAACAGTATAGCGGCTGCAGTGACCTGTGCCCATCCGCCTGCAGAATTTCTGTGTGTGTGTGTGTGTCTGTGTGTATGTACGTGTGTGTGTGTGCGTGCATGTGTGCGTGTATATGTGTGTCTGTGTGTGTGTTTGTGTGTGTGCATGTGTATGTGTGTGCGTGTGTATGTGTGTATGTGTGTCTGTGTGTATGAACGTGTGTGTGCGTGCGTGTGTGCATGTATGTATATGTGTGTATGTGCATGTGTGTGTGTGCATGTGTGTGTGTGTATGTGTGTCTGTATGTGTGTGAGTGCATGTGTGTGTGTTGTGTGCGTGTGTGCGGCGCGCGTGTGTGTGCATGTGTATGTGTGTGTGTATGTGTGTGTCTGTGTGTGCGTGCGTGTGCTCACCCATGCATACACGTATGGAGGCCAGAGGTCGGCATTGGGTGTCTTTCTCAATCACTCTACTTCATCTGTTGCGATTACTGAGGGGGAGGGGCGGCCACAGCGCTCACACACGGACGCTGCCAGAGGACGACTTTATGGAGTTGGTCCTCTCCTTCCACCCTTTCCGTGGGTCCCGGGGATCAAACCCCAGTTACTAGGCTTGCACAGCCAGGCGCCTGTAAGCCACCTCACCAGCCCCACCTCATTCTTGAGACAGGGTCTCCCACTGAGCCTGGCTCTCGGAATCCCAGCTAGGCTGTCTGGCCTAGCTGGCGAGCCTTCGGGATCTGTCTCCCCTGCCCACCCCCACCCGCCAGCACTGGGGTTTCAGATGCACACATGCCCAGCTTCTGTGTGGGTGGGTGTTGGGGACCTGGGTCCCCACGCCTGTGCGGCGAGCGGTTTGTCTACTGAGCCATGTCGCCACATGGCTTCCTCGGTCACCTCCGGTGCTGGCGGCTGCTCTAATGTGCCACTTAGAGGAGGGCGAGCCAAGTCTGTACTGTTCAGGACAGATATAATTTTATCCCTGAATATCAATCAACCCACCATTGGATAAATCCACAGATTAGGGGGACCCCAAATGCAGAGGGCAGTTGGGATTGCTCGCACAGCGGGAGCAGCCTCAGGGTAGCTCATCGACAGACAGATGCCCGGGGCGGTAAAAAGCCAAAGCTTCCCTCCGGCTTCTTGGGGGGAATGTGCCCGTTTCTAACGCCAGGTCATCGACCTTGAATCTGAGAGCCCAAAACCCGTGTGACCCCCCCTCAAGAACCACAGCGTCCCAAAGCGAGACCCGTGGGTTTGACACGGCGTCCCAGACAAGCGTCCGAGTCCTCCTGGCTTGCCGCGTGGTGCCCTGCGACACTGGGCTACTTTGTGCCAGCCACCTCGCCGAGGCTGGCCTGGACCGCTTCCTAAACTCTTGGTGGCGTTCTGCCTGGGCTGGCAACACCAGGCGGGAGAGGTGGGGGGCAGAGGGGGCACAGGAAGCTGGCGGGGGTGGGGGGTGGAGGGGAGACGGCAACGGCATCCCAAATAAAACCCCGTGGTTTGGAAACGCCCTTCCTTTCCCAGAGCAGGAGGCGCTATCTCTCACCGTAGCCGAGCAATAAAAGAGAAAGGGGGCTTCGGGGTTCTGGGGGCCACGCTCAATCGATGCATCTTGGGACCACCATGCTACAACACTGCAGTCCACGCAGGCGCTTTTGATGGAGTGCTTGCTTAGCATCCGTGAAGCTCTGGGTTCAATCTCCCCACGCTCTAAAGGACTTGGTCCAGTAATTCCGCTCAGGAGGCAGAGACGGAAGGTTAAGAGATCAAGGCCAGCCTGGGCCACTACGTTGAGAACTCAACTCAAAGAGAGAATGAATACCCAGAGGGAAGCCTCCAGGGGAAGGGAGACATCTCTGGGCCAGGCTTGGCAAAGGCTCTCTCAGAGGGGACAAAGGGTGGTGTTTCCGGCCACTCCCCCAGGCTGAGGAGACTTTTGCAGGCCCCTTGATGCTTAAATCCCTCATCTCTAGGCAGATCAGTACCCTGAGCTTGCTCTCCCCAAGTCTCAAGGCTAGTCAGGATAAACATGTCCCCCAAAGGCCGAACAGGTTGCTCCTGTAGTTCTGAGGTCGTCCTGGCCCCCGGAGCACGTAGCAAGTGCCAGCCCTGCATCTTGACCGTGGGCTTACACCCTATGAGGCACACAAGTCCCCATACCCCCTTAAAGGAAACAATTGTGGTCCTGGCTCGGGGGCCCTGTGAACAGCAAGATGGATTTTAAATGAGCCAACCACCTACAAGATTATAGTGTGTGCTAGCTACATGTTTGGAGGTGCTTTTCGATATCCAGGAAGACATTCTACAGTATCGGAATGGGCTTCTGGTTCTACATGGGGAAATTCAGCCCAAGAAGCTTCTATTGGAGGGTAAAGCCAGACTCCTGCTTGCAGCCCATGGAGACATTGAAGAACTTTCCAAGAAGTGACTGTCCGGGAAGTTGTAAGCCTCCCCTTGGGTAGAAACCACAGGACTGGCTGAGAAATTAACCGTGCTGAAAGCCAGGGGCCAGACAGAGGGCTCCTGCCCGCCCTGGAGTATGTTCTTGCTGTGCCCTAGGTCTGAGCTGGACCCGAAGGCAACGCCCTGACAGTGGGCTAAGGAAGATGTGGTAACACAGGACCCCCTCAGGCTGGGGAAACCTGGGGTCGTGACTCAGTAGAGAGGGTGCTTTGCCTAGCAAGCAAGAGGCCCTGGGCTCAGTCCCCAGCATCACGTAAACTGGAGATTCCAACTCTTGGGAGGACGGCCTTGGCTACATGGGAGTTGAGGCCAGCCTGGGGTATGTGGGGTGGGGTGGGGGGGCGAGGGTACCTGTCCACGTTGGCAGCTCTGTCCCATGGCGTAGAGGTGCTGGCTGAACGGCCTTCCCGAGTGTCCTCTGTTCTCAGAAGCTGTGTCTCCAGATCCTAGAGAAAGGTTGAGCTGGTCAGAGTCTGCTATGTACTTCTGTCCTCACCGGGTGAGGGGTTAAATATATCCTGATACGGAGGCTTTAAAAATTGACATCTCACTCCTACAGAAATAAAGTCCATGGCTTCCGGTATGTATCCTTCTTTGTATCCGTCCTCGGGTAACACCGTATCGACAACAACACAGAGACAGAGCCAGGCTGCAATATCCTTTTGACTGGCATGATATTTCCGTGCACGTGCGCATGTGCACAGCCCAGGGCGTGGGGGGTCGGAGGACAGTTTGCAGGAGTAGAGTCTGCTTCAACCGTGCGGGTGCTGGGGATCGAACTCAGTTTGCCGGGCTTGGCAGCAGGCACCGGAGCTTGCTAAGCCACCTCTCTGACCCTAAAACATTCTTTTTCAAATCTACCTTTCCCCCCCATGGAACAGTATATGGAGAAAATGATTTTTTTCTTTTCTTTTTTTGAGACAAGAGTCTCATGCACCTCAGGCTGGCTCAGCGGAACTTCCAGTTATCTGAAGTCGGCGGGTGTGGACGGCCTGACGCAGAACGTGGCGCTGGTTAAACAGACCCGGTAATTAGAAGATCGAGTCTACACCGGGTCAAAAAAGGAATGGTGGCTGAGATACGGCTGTGTGTTAGTTTGGCTGTGCTTGACAGAGTGCGCGCGCGTGTGAGACTCTGTGTGTGTGTGTGTGTGTGTGTGTGTATGTGTGTGTGACTGTGTGTGTATCTGTGTGTGTGTATGCATGTGTGTGTATGTATGTGTGTGCGTGTCTGTGTGTGTGTATATGTGTGTGTATATGTGTGTATGTGTGTGCATGCGTGTGTATGTGTGTGTGTGTGTTTGTGTGAGTGTATAATACCTTAAACACATACAGTTCATCAGTTCCAACATATGTAAAGCTGAGGGGTGAATCTACCTAGTCAGTCAACACAGTGACCCCTTTGTTGAACCCCTAGCAGCCTGAACAGCTCCCAACCACTCTGGGCTTCGCCTAGCAATCAGCATGCTGCAGGAACTGCAGAGTCTCCCCATCTAGAGGCCTTCCTATTCCAACTGGGAGAGA
>JAMJFZ010003451.1:0-107500 GCA_026225945.1 Cricetomys ansorgei
TAGCCAAGATATGGAGCCAGTCTAAAAAGCTATATGCAGATAAATGGATTTAAAAAATGTGATTTGCACACATACATGGGCGCACACACAAAAGTTTTATTCAGCTCCGAAGAAGAATGATACTTTTGCCTAAAGAAAATGGATAAAACTATGTGGAAATTGATATCTTAAGTAAGTCAGGCCCGAATAAATATTGAATATTTGCTGTGAATGTCCGTGAACGCTGAAGACTGCCCTGTGACGAAATACAGACTCACAGGGAGAAGGCAAAGCTGCCTGTTTTCTCTATATATGGGATCTAGGTTTGGTGTGTATACATATGATATGAAATTGGAAGGAGGATTCTTGGGGAAAGTAGGGCTGCCAGCAGAATGAGATACGATGGGTGGGGTGCATTGGAGGTGAGCCTGAGGAGAAGGCAGTGATGCATATGAATCTGAGATGTCACAACAAAGCTAGTATTCTGCGTGTTAACCAAAACAAATGGAAATATAAAAGAGATAATGTAAGACAAGCCTTAGAATAGTAAGAACATAGAGCATCCAACAGCAACCTCAGGCATTACATTCTACCCAAGAAGCACCTTGCCTTACTTTATTTATATATTTGTACATTTACTTTACTTACATAATCACCTCTCCGAGGCATTTAAATTATGCCTGTATTGTATTATTATAATTAAAGTGGTAACAAACATTTGACACAGATGAAAGGGTTTTTTATTTTAGATTTCTGGTTTTAATCTTTACATAAAATAGACCAAGTATAAATTTTCAGAATTAAGATGAGAAGGTTAAAGAGATAGAAAACTCGGGTTTCTGAAGCTTGTTCCTGACATGACAGCTCACACCTGGACATGGGCATATCCTTCCAACACCACACTGGGGGAGGGGGCATGATGTGCTTCCAGATTGGGGACCTCACAGTTATAAAATTGTACCTGCCTTTATTTCAATAAGCATATCTTTGTCCTCTTGTAATCTGTTTTCTAACTATCTATACATTAAACTTCACCTTGCATAAACCTCTCCTTAGCATCCAGAAATAAACCACCGAGATTCACCACGGTAATCTGGCAGTCCCTACTTAACTGTCGCTCAAACCAAGTCTCTCAGTGCGAGATCTTGGAACCGCTGTCTAATCGCCTCTCCCAACCTTTTTTTTCTTTTTAAACAAAACCCGTCAACGAGTCAGGATGTTTTTCTTTAACAGCATCTGAAATATGATCCATTCATAACCAACCCATGCTGCACAGAGACAGGAATGTTTTTTTCTGGTTCCCGAGTTCTACATCTCTGTTATGGCGAGGACCATTTGACATATGTATTTGCCGAAAACGGTTGAGGGTTGGGAGTACAGCTCAGTAAGAGAGAACACGGAGTTTGATCCCCAGCACACCAAAACGCAAAATCAAAATTGAACTTCGTGCTCTGATTAATTTCCTCTAAGCAACGTTCCCTGGATGAAGCCCACTTAGATATTTTTCTAATGCAAGAATATTCTGCATTCAATTTCCAGAGCTTTGTTTTTGTGTTTGAAAATAAATCCAATTTCCAACAGTTTTTGCCCTGGTTTTCCATTTGGATCTTGAGTGACTTTCAAAAGATTGAAAATGAACGCTGAAAATCTCTCCCCGCTGGTCTCATCTGAAGGAAAGTATTTTCCACGAGGATTTGAGCCACACAATGAATTTTGTAGCTTTCCACTTCCTGAGAATGCCCAGTGCAACAGCTGCATTTTACTCTTGAAGCAAAGGCATTACCTTTATCCTGAACTCCACCCCAGGGTCTCTGCGATTGGTCATGTACAGCAGTTGATAGTCACACTGCTCAGTTTTTAAAATCATTTTATTTTTTATTAACACCTGATATTGATGATGTTTTGATTCATGTCAGTATTAGGTGGTAATCATCTCAGGGTGTAACATGTACAATCATTTCATTATAAGAAATATATTAAAGATCCAGTCACTTTTTGAATGTTTATATATATCCAAATGGAATGTAATTAGACGTAGATCACTGTCTATCTCAGTTTTTTTTTTTAAACTCCAGAGAAGACTCTGAATGCTACAACACTGTGATCCACTTATACTTGAATATGATTTAACTGATCACAATTCGCGGTCTCTGATGCCCGAAGCCGATGATATTTAGGATATTTAAGGAAAGGAATAAATCCTGTTTAAAAGCTTTCAAGAAGGCTGAGATGAAGCGTCTTGGAAAAATTAGGATGAATACTGTGTACTTAGGGGTACCCAGAAAACGAGGAATGAGACTTTGGATCCTCAGGAAGAAGGGGAGACCTGCTTTATAAGTGTCCCTGGGTCCCACCTGCAGGCTCCACCGGCCCCGAACTCGGCTGTGCAACTGAACAGAGAGCCGAGATCTAAAGGTCTGAACGTCCTCGGGTATTGAAATGCGTGTTTCCTTGGGAGCTAGAGCTGCTCAGGATGGCTGAGTCCAATGATTTTCTTTACCCCTAGCTAAGTGCCATACCGTGTGTGTGTTATGGTTGATGTCTAATTCCAAAGCCTTTTCTCTGTTCTAGTCTAGTTCCTACCTTCCAGCCCACTCACTCTGGATAACGAGGCCAGCAGTAAGCCGCAGCCTGACAGCCGCCGCCATTGCTAACGGGTGTGTGAAATCAGTGGTGTCACAGGCTTTCTACAGATCAGAAACTAGGAGCTGTGTGGTCCATCTTCATACTCTTGATTTTGCTTTTCGGTAACTCTTAAGCCCATTTCTTTCTCTCTGGGATAGTAGTTGCGCTCCTCTCCTGCAGAACAAAACTGCTCATTACCTCTTACCTACCTTAAATCTCTGAAGAATGCTTAAATTTTCATGTTCGTATAGATAAAACTTTCAAAGTATAAATTCTACAAGATCTTCTGTTCTTAAAATGCTACAGTGACTCCTGACTTGTGTTCTAACAGAGAGGAAGACGTTGATGTTGCCCAGATAGTCCCGGAAATCCTTGATAGTCCCATGTTTACATGGGGCTCTAATCCCGACCCTCCATTCCGCTGTCTTGGTTTCGGTCAGCTTTCCTTTACTGTGTCTGTGTTGGTTCTCTCAGGCACGGACCTCGTCCTCTTTTCTCTCTAACTGTAATGGAGTCCTGCAAACTTGCTTCACCTTTGTAATTCCTACCTAGTATTCATATCTCAGCTCAGGGGTTATATTCTTGGGAAAGTCTGTCTTGCTCCCATATTGTGGTTGAATTTATCACATACTTTCTAAAGCAGCATTTCTTCTCTCTGGAGCACATACTTCATATCTCTTAGTGTGGTTCTTCGATCGCTATATCCCCCTGTCTAAGCTGAAAACTGCGTGAGGACATAAGCACGCCAGTTTCGTTCCCTGTTGCATCCCCAGCACCTGGCCCGTGATACCCGTTAGCTATTGTCTGTTAAGCAGGGAGCCTTTGCAGTGAGCACTGTGGTTGCCGCTCGTCATACCTGGAGGCAGGCCGTTAAAAGTCGGAGCTGCATTTGTAGTAGACTGTATTTCCAATGCTGACCATGTGTCTGGGGTGGTAATGTGCATTAGCTAACAGCACAGATCCTTTTATCTGATTCTCTTGTCACTCTGCAGCATGACAGACTGGAGAGAGAGAGAGAGAGAGAGAGAGAGAGAGAAGAGAGAGAGAGTTTTGATGAAGTATCGTGAGGTGAGAAAGGTCTGTACATTTTCTGTTAGTGTTCCCGGGAGGTAAAACATGCTCTGAAGACAAATGAGAGTGATACAGGTCTTTCATTAGGTCCTAGTGAAGGCCAAGTTACACAGCAGTTTAACCTAGACATTCCATTCCAACATACTTACCGCAGAGAGATGAATAAAATGAATATGCACACACACCCTCTCTCTCTTTATATATATATATATATATATATATATCAAATGCATTGAAAAGAGAAACTAAGGCAGATGAGAACAGTTGGTGCGCGGTGCTGTTTTAATAATTGCTTTTGATAATTAGCATTTATTTCAGTCTTCCCTGAAGTTTCCCGTGAAAGCCGTGTTGGAATCCGGTTACAACTGGAATCGACCTGGAAGCAGCTGTGCTGTTTCTTAGCTCGTTATTCTTGCCCTTCCTGGACCCTTCCTTCCCCTGAGCGCACTGTTTAATATCTGCATCCCTCCTCTTCCTCTCTTAGGATGACTGCCCTACCCCTCATCCTAGAGCACAGCCCCATTCAGTTCCCCCCACCCACAGGAAGAGGGTAAGCTCTCCAGGAGGTTCCCGAAACTGTGGATACCGACAGACTGCGCTTACCGTCTGTTACAGTGCACACCTGCAGTGAAGTTCAGTGTATGAATTAGGCACCCTAAGAGGGTGATGCAAACCGCCGAGGATGAAAGCAAGGGCTGTAATTCCAAGTGGGCCCCCTGTGTCTCCAAGCCCTGGTTTCCTCACCCACACCCTGCCCTTGCTCCAGCTCGGCCACTTGCCAGCTTTCTGTCATTTGTTGCAAATGTCCCCAGGGCAGTCACCAGCTTCTTGTCTCTCCTGGTTTGCTCTGTGACTGCCATCTTCCTAATCCCTGACTAATGTTGCAATCCTTGGGTCCAGATATTTTTTTAAAGGATCCTTCTTGCATAGAGAATGAGTTCAAGCTCCTTAGCTAGCTCTTCGAGGTCACGGTGTGGCGTCCACTTGACATTTTAACCCCATTTCCTAGTACTTTCCTATCTCTTAATCCTACATTCCAAACAAACGAAACCAGCTGTTTTTTTTTTTTTCCCTTCTCATCCATTTCCACCCAATTGAAACCTCTCACAATTTGCTCCCTGACTTTCCCAATGGAACGACCTCCCCCCCCCCCCCCCCCCCCCCGCACACCACCACTCCTCCCCGTGCATATCTACAGACATGCTCAGAGCTTTTCTTGATGCTCCCTGAGGGAACAGAGCGTTTCTCTCCTGTTTTAATTACTCCTGCGCTTACCCTCTGCCCCCTCATCAGCTGCTTGCTCCTTGAGGAGAAGGGTGTCTCTATTTGATTTATCTTTGTGTCAGACCCTCGCAGTGCCTCGCAGAGAGCCTTGAACAGAGTTGAAACTAAATGAACATTTGTTTACTTAACTAATGAAAGCCACATGGGAGAGAAATGTAAGTTAAATAGAAATACAGATATTTAGACCCAGGTCATTCTTTAGCACTTCTATTACTGCTGCGTGGTTAATTTCTTTCATGTGTGCGCTATTTCCCCTCTGCTGCAACTCTCTTTATACCAGGCATGTTTTGAAACGCAGGCAAAGGATTCTTTGAATGTGTGGATCATAGAGCACAGAGACGATGTGCTCTATGGTGGTGGCCAGACGGAAGCTCGGCTTTAGAGACCACGTTGGGGAACACGTGGGTGCACACTCACTCTCAGTGGTTTCTGTAAACTCCTTCACCCCGGGTGGGAAGCCGACTGTCTCAGAGGACTGTAGTTAGAATAGCACTGTTGGGTTTAAGTCATATCGGGAAGTCAGCATCAGGCTATATTCTCTTATTACATGCTCTTTTAATCTCAAATTCATAAACGGTTTCACATGACAACAGACCTTCTGCAGTACAGTACAGCTGTTTTGGAACAAGGTTTGTGGAAAGGAATATTGGACAGATTCGGAGCTAGCACTGATCTGGGGTTCTCCACCATTGTTCTCATCATGGCACCAGAAAACTGATATCCAGAAATGCAAGCCATTGGTTAAGGGAACTTAAGTAATTGAAAGAACTGAGCGGGGAATGGGGCCTCTTCCTCCTCCATCAGGAGCTCGCTGTATTGAGATCCGTTCTTATCTCTTATATGATCTTAAACATATTGTGTAAGATACGCTCTCTTGCTTCTCCTTTCACCTACAGTAAGAATAACTGCCTCTGCCCTCCAGACCTGTTCAGTGTCGTGCATGACACACACACACACACACAGACACACACACAGACACACACACACAGAGACAGACAGAGACAGACAGACACACAGACACACACACACAGATACACAAACACACAGACACACACACACAAACACACAGAGACACACACACACAGACACACACACACACACACACAGACACAGACACACACATACACAGACACACACACACACACACACAGAGACACAGACACACAGACACACATACACACACACAGACAGACAGACAGACACACACACAGAGACACACACACACACACAGACACATACACACACACACAGACACAGAGACACAGACACACACATACACACACACACACAGACACACACACACAGAGACACAGACACACACACACACACAGAGACAGACAGACACACATACACACACACACACAGAGACACAGACACACACACATACACACAGAGACACAGACACAGACACACAACACACACAGACACACACGCACAGAGACACACACACACACAGAACACAGAGACACAGACACACACAGAACACAGAGCACGCACAACTAACACACACGAGACACAGACCAAAGACACACAACACACACAGACATATATACACAGAGACACACACTACACAGAGACACACACAACACAGACACACACAGCACAGACATACGACGCACACACACACAGACACAGATACACACACAGACACACACACACAAACAGAGACACAGAGACACACACACACAAGACACACACACACAACACACACACAGACACAGACAGACACACACATACACAGAGACAACACACACACACACACACAGAGACACAGACACACAGACACACATACACACACACAGGTCAGACACAAGACAAACACAGATAAGACACACACACAGACAGACACACAACCACACACACACACAACACATAACACACACACACAGACACAGAGAACACAGACACACATACAACACACACACACACAGACACAGACACACACACATACACACACACACAAAACACAGAGACACAGACAACACAACACACACACACAGAGACAGACAGACACACATACACACACACACACAGGAGACACAGACACACAGACACACACAGACAGACACACAACAACACACATACAGACACACACACTACAGAGACACACACACACACACAGGACACAGAGACACAGACACACACAGACACAGACACGCACAACACACACACATACACAGAGACACAGACACACACAGACATATATACACAGAGACACACATACACAGAGACACACACACACACAGACACACACAGACATACACGCACACACACAGAGACACAGATACACACAGAACACACACACACACACAGAGACACAGACACACACAGACATATATACACAGAGACACACATACACACAGAGACAACACCACACACACAGAGACACACACAGACACACCACGCACACAACACAAAGACAACACTGACACACACACACACAGCAGACACACAGAGACACACACAGACACACACGCACACACACACGCACATACACACACACAGAGACACACACAGACACACATGCACACACACCACCACACATGAGAGAGAGAGAGAGAGAGAATAAATAATAACGTAATTTAATTTTTTAAATCACAGTTACATCATTGCTCCTATATGACAAGCTTGTCCTGTAACTACCTTCATTATTAGCACCACTTTATATCTGACGAAACTAAGCTGTTGGTACCACAAAGCCAACCGCTTACCCCTCCAGGAAGTCACAATTTAGTGACTTTTCCTCCTTTTCCTTACACTTTTATTAAGCTGACTGGCCAATCAAAATCTGATATTTGTAAGCTACTGCAAGGGAGGACAAGGGGAAGTGGCCACCTTCCTCACAGGTCTCACGTTTCTTATTCTTTTTGACATATTTTGGGGGTCCTGTATGTTATACCATACAACTGCCCCGTCTCCTAGGGCTACCTGTGGCAGAGTCCTTGACCCTCACTTTCAGTCTGCTGTAAGCCTTGGAACTCGTCACAATGTACCCACTTTTGTACACATACTTACCCCAGAGCCATAACTAATTCGCTCAGAGCGGTAAGGAGGTAGCCTGATTCTCCTTCAGAAGAGACTTGGAGGGTTTCAGTGTCTCTGGCGGCTCGTGGTCGATGCCCCCAACACACACACTGGAATTCATTTTGTACCCCCTATACTCAGGCCTCCCTCCTCTCTGGTGCTGCAGTTAGCACAACTGCATTTCCAAGTATCCTGTCAGATGAATCTGGGTTGCTTGGTTGAGCTCATTCATGCGCTGTGCAAATGGACGGACTCCGCTGAAATGGCCGTGCGAAGTCATGAGGGATGCATGTTTGGAATTCTGCAATCTGACCCTTGACTTCACAGTCATTCAAAGCGAGACTGTTCTCCCAGCACCTCTCCTGGCCAGCCATCTGCCTCGCCTCCTCTGCTCATTACCCTGCTGTAGAAGCATGAAGTGGGTTTGAAGAGGCCTTGCTAGTGGTGACTCTGCTCACTGTCCTAATGACTTACTGATTAGCTCTTGAATTTGGATACGTCCCTTCATTTCTCAAACTGTCCATTTCTCTCAGACTAAGTGCGCATAGTAATAGGTTTGCGATGATTCCATCGGATAATATGGCGCTAAACACGCTGTATGTCATGCTGTCAGTGATTAGTAAGTACCAGCAATTGTTATGGTATCGAGGTTTCGTCACCCAGTAGACAGCTGAGGCTCTGTACAGAATGGAGAGAGGAAGCGGAGCAAGCCAGGGGCCGCGTCCCGGCTACAGTGCAGAGGAATACTTTCTCGCCGTGTTTCTTGCCAGATCTGCTCCCTCAGTGCCTACAAATCACGGGTTCATAAACAAAGCTTTAGTCGCCTTCTGTCTACAATCAAAATGCTGGCGTTGCACAAGGCTCCGAGAACTAGGGAAGCCGAACAGTGCGGCATGCGGACTCCAGTTCAGTCGCCTGGACGTACGTGACATGGCAGATGTGACAGTGGCTTCTCATCTTGGCACTGAGGACACAGAGACCAGTAGACCCTCGGACCCCCGGCCAGACAGTTAACCATCCGTGAGTTTCCGGTCCTAGCAACAGATCTTATCTCACAAACACATAAACGAAACAAGACAACAACAAAACAAACAAGCAAACAAATAAAAAAAACATGGAATGCCATCCTGGGAAATCACAGGGGAGGCTGACCTATGACCTATGATCTATGTGCAAGTGCACATGTATGAAAACGCAACACACACATAACCACACACATAAAACATAGAATGAGGATGAAATTGGTTTTCTGCCACTTTTTTCATCAGCTTTCTTACATATGGGCCAAAGAGAGAGAGTGCAGAGAGGTGGGCGGAAGGGTGAAGTGGATCCATTCACTAGCTCCCCATGGCTGCTCTTTGCAGGCATTGCTTACCAGCCAGTCCAAGCACAGAACCTCTTTTCCTGCAGCCTGATGAGTTAGAAGGATTGGAGACAGTTCGGTCCTCAAAGGGAAGGCTAATAAACTTGGGGGAAATGTAGCTGTTCTATTACAACTGCTCTAGCAGTAGCTATGTTAGGAAAAGATGTATGTCCTATTTGTTGTTAGCTAAGTACATCACTGCCTACTGGAAACAAGTGTGGGTGTCGCTTAGCAGCGCTGCTAAACTGAGGACTCATGGTCATAACTTCCAAGGTAAGCTGGTCTTAGGTGGTCTCACTCTCTGCTGGGGGAGGAAATGTAACTAGAGCCCTACATATTCCTCCATTTTTAACAAGAACCTCAAATCTGAGCTAATGCAGTCTTTAGAATCCTATGAAATAATAAGAAACCAACGCCGTGCTCCCACCATGTGCCCCAGCAATGGCTACATCACAGCATCTGCCTCATCCGCCCTTCCCGGTGTCAGTGGGATGGTCAGAAGCCATCAGCAAGAAGGAAACGGAAGAGATACCGTTCAAAACAACACAGATTTCTCGAGTAGCTGCTTATTTGAATGTAGAAAGACAGAAACGGAGGGAGTGAGAAAACTCACTCCTTTCCTTTACCTGTTTCTGTGTTCTCACCCCCCGCCCTGCGTCCCACCCATAAAAGGCTGTGTTTAAGCAGCCTGCTAGGAGTGAGTGCTGACTCACTGCACTCAGCAAATACCAACTGGTTGATTGTATTCTGTGTCGCACGGGGAGGATGCAACACGACCCAAACAGACAAAACAGACGATACCAAACAGACATGGTATCAGAGACTCGAGGCAAGGTAGACACAGGAAGGACCAACCGGGCATGTAGATGGGATGAATAGTTGGAGTCTTGTGTTGAGCCACGCGGAAAAGAAGGTTAAGCAGCGAAGAGTTACGTCATCTGATATCTCTTACAGGATCATCTTGGCTCCTGTGGGGTGGAGTCTGGAGTCTTGAAGGCAGAAGCAGGGAAAACAATAAGAGCAGTAGAGAATCAAATAATTTGCACTGAGGACTGCAGTCAGGAAATAAGAATATAGGTGTCATCAGTGTACAGGCAACTTTAAGTGGAGCAAGACAGCGTGGTTTGTGCCTTTCTTCTGTGCCCTCTGGACCTCACACAAGGCTGGTGAAGCTGTAGAAGTTGTAATCAAAGTGGTGGTGGTTGTTCTTAGTGAGGACAGGGAAACAGGAGGAAGGCCTGGAAACTGAGTGTGCGAAAGAGAAACAGTACAATAATTAAAGAGGAAATTGAAGTTGCACAGGGGAGACAAGGAAGGGAAAAGTCTGTAGGATCAGTGAATTAAAGGAACAGAAATGGCATTGAATTTGGGCACTACAGAGAAAGAGTTGGAATTTAAACCAGGACGTGGGATCCTTGAGACTGAGATGGATGGGACTGTAATTACTGACAGTGTACAATTCTGGAATGCACTATGATTGGCTGGCATGGCTTCAGAAGGTCAGCATCAATACAACACTCAGACAACAGAGTTGGGTACCCAGGAAGGGGATGTGGGGCTCACCACCATGGCAGCTCCTGGACCCATCTGCAGAAATCAAGCCTGGGGGAGAGTTTGCCAATTTTTATCAGCAATGTTAGACCCAAAGGAGGGAACACATACCTTCGTGAACAAAGCAAAGAAAGGTGCTGTAATTTTGAAAGACTGACCAGAAAGGTGCACAGCTTCACGTGAGTTCTATTAAAAAAAAGTCTGTAAGGAAAAAATTAATATTTTCATAAAAATCCCCTTTGGAAGACACCCTCCAGGCCAGGTCAAGTCCAGCTTGGAAGCAAGTCTGCTTGACTATTTTGGGATTTCTAAGAGGGAAAGCTACAAGGATGGAACACAGCTGGACACAACGAGGCCAAGAGTTTCTTCGGCAAAGACCTCATCTTGACTTGTTCTGCAGGAGAAGCACAAAGTGGGAAGGGCCTTTACTTTCCCTCAGGGACGTGTTGAATATTCACAATATTAATTTTGGAATCCCAGTGTCTGCAAGTTGGAAACACACTAACTCAGAGCTGTGGTTGATTGGATTGGCAGAGAGCTTCTCTGAACCTTCTGGGGATGCCATCCCAAGCCCCACAGCCCTTCAACAGAAAAGGATGCAGCAGCCGACCTAGGAAAACACTGTGACCTGTGGCGCTAAATGCCTAAACACATCACAGATCAGCATTGAGACCATCCTAGGACTTTTAATAATTTCAAAGCCAATCTGAGTATTTTTCTTTTTTCTTTCTTATTTTTTTTTTTTTTTTTGACTTTCTACCAATCCTTGGCTGCAAGCAGAGATCTCATGTTTCCATCTTTGCAGATAGCCCACCCAGAATAGCAAGAGAATCTCTGGGATCCACCTACCTTGTTCCTTCACTGCTGGGGTCGCCCAGTGAACCAACTCTCCAACCTGTGGGCCCTATTTTTGAATGCAATCTGCTGGTCTGGTCTTTCGATGCGTATTCTAAGCTGCTGCTGAAAGGTGTGCACTGACTCCTGTCGCTTTGCTGGTGTTGTGTAGTGTTTGGCAGTCTCCTAGACCTCGCTCGCCTAATCATCGCTCTGGTGTGTGTTGTTCTTTCCTGTGGCCTCAGGAATATGCTCATATTTCCCTTGCATTTGAAGGATTCCTTCAAATAGTTTCTTTTCCAACATTCCACGTTGATATCTTTCAGCATTTCCCTTTACTGAATTCTGTTTCCATGCCCCGTGTGACTTTCAAATAAAAACTAGCCGCAGTCATTTTAGGAAGTAAAGGGACCCTCACTGCACTGCGCGCACGGAGATGCTGGATGGGAATGCCTGATGAGGACAAATGCGGAGCAAGACTGGTCATTAGAGAGCAATGGGCGTGGCAAGAGCAAGTAGAGGGTACAGTATGAACAAAGGGGTGAGGAGAAAGGCCTCAATAAAGGCAGAGTACAACGGGAGAGGTACACAGATGCATCATACAACCCATAATAATCCAAGCTATCAGAAGGCTAAGATACGAAGACCCCCCCCTCCAAAGAGAACAAAAGCAAAAAGAAGCCAGCCTCTATTTCCTGGGAAAGACTATTTAAAAAAAAAAACTTTAAAAATCAAGAGTAAAGAAAAAATACGGAGGAAGACAAAACAAGGAAATAAACAGAAAGAATGAGGGCACGGCAGGACACGGCCTGCTAGAGCGACGTTGGGTATTTGACGGAGGAGAAATAAGCGCCAAGCGAGGAGAGCACATGGGGGTGCACACTGAGGGCTCTTTTTCGCTTGCTAGCTTCATGTTTGACTCTCAGTGTTCCTTCCAGGCTCTCAGATGCCAGTCACATCCTTGGGTGGTCCTGTCCAAGATTAGGTCACAGATGCTGGTCTCATCAATGGGAGGGCCTTCATGGGTCAGGTTGCCAGTGCTGGTCATAACTCTGGGCAGTCTCCCGGAGTCTGATTGTCAATGCCGATGTCACCTCTGGATGGGCTTTCTCCACATCCAGCATGTGTTGGGAGCCTGTGCCTGTGTTCCCCCGCAGATTCAGGCTTCAGCCAGGTTTCCATATGGCTAAGTACTGTGCAGTTCTGATTCAAAGTTTCTTCCCCACAGGCTAGATATTCTGCTGGCCTGGTTTTATCAGATAATCCCGTGATACTGTCTTCAAGTTTTCCCGAGTATGTGGTTCATGAAGAGCCTAGGGTGACTGACCATAGATAAAAAAAACAAAAAAAAACCCCAAAACAGTTTTCCCTCACCGTCCCCTCTTCCAAAGCTTCTGCTCCTAGCAACTTTTGTCTCACTGCTGTCTCTTCTGTTCCTTAAAATGTCTGCCATCGAAATCACAGGGCAGCTTTTCTAAGGCTCTGTCCTAAGTCACAGTGAGAGTCAGGCTCTCATGGGAGGGAGAACGTCCCAGACTCTGAACTGTTTCTTCTAGCTTCTAAAGTTGCCTGTTTTATTATTGAAAACAGAGATGTGGGGGGCAGTCACCCACTTCTTCTGAAAACTGTTTCCTAAGCGTTCCTGTTTTGTTTCCTGGAAATTCTACTCGGATGTAACTTGCTGTCATCTGCCATCTTCTGATCGCAATGCTTCCCCAAACACATTTCTTTAGAATGAGATGCAAATTGCCAACAAGGAATAAACTCTGATCATGCATTTACATACATTTTAAAGGATTAAATAGTCTAAGTCAACAAAATGAAGCTCTAATTGTAGGCAACAATAAACAAAGTCAGGAGTTCAAATTACGGCCAAAGAGAACCAAACTGAATTCTGGGAAGAATGAAAGGCAACCCTCTCCATCCAAGGAGACATGGCTGAGCACTGAGGAAAATAAAAACTGCATTTCAAAACAGGAAGCAACAAAGGGGGGTTGTTGTGTCTTCATGTGCTTCCCTGGACATCTCTGTTTCCTCGTTTGGATCCGGCACCCTCTAAGAAGGGATTAGCTAACTTTCAGAAAATTGGCGACAGCCTAGCTTTCTGGATCTGAAACGAGAGTCTGTGTTCATTGCTTTATATTTTCAGATGCCTGCTTGTATTTATTTAAATTTTAAGATTAGTGTTATTTTTGTATTTATTTCATTTTAAAATAATTTTAGTCCCACAGAAGCATGTAAAAAACAAAAACAGTATTTCAGTTCTCCCTTTACTCACTGTTTCAGCAGCCGTGGAGCTCTGTGGGTTTAATACCATTGGCTGATCTCAGACTCAGTGCACTTCTCACCTCTTGTCTCACGAGAGTTGAACTTCTGCTCCAGAGCCCATTGTCTGTCACGTTTTCTTAAAGTCTTCCACTATGGGGCTGTTTCTCAGTCTGTTCTTCACGGCCTTGGGTACCTGGTTCAACGCAAACTGAACATTATTCAGAGAGTAGCACATCTCCCTCCAAGCTACCCTGACCGCAGACAGAGCGGTAGTAGAAGTCGCTGTGGTGGTCACACCAGCAGGACAGTGTGGAGGGTGGACGTCAACAGGCCGTCTGCCTACAGCCCGCAGCCTGCAGTCTCACAAATGAACCGTATTGCTCGTTTGGATCCTGTGTGTGCATAGAACAGAAGAGAAAGACAAAGAATGATCTCTTTCCTGCAATAAGAATTTCTCAGTGGATCTCTAAAATCAAGACTCAATGGATTAAAGGTCTAAACATAAAATGTTGCATTTGATAGTAGACCATGGTTTTCAATCATAGCTTGTGTGAGAAATAATTCACCCAAGTTTTTTTTTGGCCAATTGTTTTATTTTCACAATGTCAAAATATTTCATTTGCATCCTATTTCTTGCTGGCAATTTCACAGTTCTTTAGTTCAAGGTCTGTTTGTAAATCAAGTCACTCAGTCGTGACAGTCCTTGTGTGGTGGGTTTTCTCACCCTGACATCTCAGTGGGTTTATCTGGGGCCTGGTGTTTTATGGCGAGCGAAGGCTATCTTTTCTGGATTCTCATAAGGCTGAAAGCAGGTATCTGCCCTGGGCAACAGTCTACTAGTGAAGTGCTTTGACTTCCCTTTTGTTACCCGAGGGTTCTGGAGATACTGCTCCATCCTCTTCTGGTACCGACAGCAGCAACGGCAGGCTGATTCCAGCTTGACATTGTCTCTTTGCACGTGCCCAGTGTCTCCGTATTGCTTTAGATGATTTGACATTCTCTCTTTCTCCTTCAAGTTTGGTAATTTCACTAAGATGCTCTTTCACTTCCTTATCCTACCCCAGATTCTCCTAGGACTTGGTTTGTCCTCAGGTCCAGACTATAATGATACCCACCTTATAGCCCCTGACCTTCTGCAATAACCAATCTCAAAATGTGAGCTCTGATGGCACAGAAGTACATAGGGGCGAACCTTGTGCAAGAGAGTACCTGTGACCAGAGGCATAGAAACGGGCAGTGGAAAAATGCTTCTCACCTCCTCTTTGAACTCTCTCTCTCTCTCTCCTACACACACACACACACACACACACACACACACACTCCTCATCCTGTGGACCGAGGGCCCTCACAGCAGTGTCTATGGCTTGGGACGTGTCCATGTTGTTGTTCCCTTCCCAATCCTCTTCTCCCACTGCCTGGGTCACTTTCCTCAACAACGTGAACACGGTACCTCACCTTAGCCTCTGTCTCCTGAAGAGGAATTACTCTGAAAAATTACATACTCCTGCAAGTTTAGTTTACGCCTGCCTCTGCCCCCTGCCCTTTTCCTCCTCTGCTAATATTTTCCTATTCATACCTCCCCCCATTTTATCTCCTGAAGATTCCCTGTGTCCTTCCTGGGTTTTCCAAGTAGACTCCATCAGTCCAACAGAGTTGACGTCTTGGCGACGATTTCATGGTTTTCCTTCCTTGCCGTCTTTGAGCTCTGCCACCTACGCCTTTCCGTAGATTATCCCCACGTTGTTCTTCCCATTTCTCCTAATGTCTTCATGTAAAAAATGGCAGAGCTGGTGGGTGGTGGTGTGCACCTTTAAACCCAGCTCTCAGGAGGCAGAGGCAGGCGGGTTGCTGTGAGTTCGAGGCCAGCCTGGTCTGCAGAGTGAGTTCCAGGACAGAGTTACAACAGAGAAACCCTGTTTGAAAAACTGAAAAAAAGGAGGCATAGAACGTGTTCCCCACCCGACTTTTATGTCTGCCGTTTTGTGACTTTTTTCTAATTGTTGATTGAGCTCCATGTTGCCCCAGCATCGGCTTGATTCTGTGTGTTGCTCAGCAATACCAAATATGGAGGAGGGTGGAGAAAATGAAGGCTGCAGTCTCTGTTTTAGAGGCCACAGTATGTCTTTTGTTGGAAGGGTGTCTCAGCACAGATTTCCCCGTTCAGATGGACCATAGAAATGAGTCCCGGTGTCTCAGCACAGATTTCCCTGTTCAGACCGACCATAGAAACGAGTCCCAGTGTCTCAGCACAGATTTCCCTGTTCAGACCGACCATAGAAACGAGTCCGGTGTCTCAGCACAGATTTCCCTGTTCAGACCGACCATAGAAACGAGTCCCGGTGTCTCAGCACAGATTTCCCTGTTCAGACCGACCATAGAAACGAGTCCGGTGTCTCAGCACAGATTTCCCTGTTCAGACCGACCATAGAAACGAGTCCCGGTGTCTCAGCACAGATTTCCCCGTTCAGATGGACCATAGAAACGAGTCCGGTGTCTCAGCACAGATTTCCCTGTTCAGACCGACCATAGAAACGAGTCCCAGCAGAGCTTCGCACGTTACTGTCTGGGTGGTGCCCCTATCATTTCTAACTCTCCTCCCCACACTCACTTAAAAATAAACTCTCTGATACTTCCCTGGCAGGGGAGTTAACAGCAGCACCCTGGGTGTGCACACCCCTGCAATTTCTCCAAATATGGGACACTCAACTGCATAATTTGTGGTAGTGAGGAACAGGGTTTGCTGTTTCCTCTTAAAAAAAATTTAAAAGGGAAAAAAGAGAGAAAAACCAAAAATCTAGATTATAAACAGGATCTATTTCTCTTGCGCTATTTTGCCATAGAAAATGTCGATTCTCAAGTTTCCAAGGCCAGGACTAACCCCTAGAATTCCTTGCATTAATTAGAGGCCATGTAGGGCTTCAGTTTGTCAAAATGGCCTCTAACCAATGATTGCAGCAATGCCTGTGGACTTGTTAGAAGTACCGATTGGCAAGCCACTCCTGCATGCGAAGCTCTGCCGACCGTCTCAGCCTGAGCCTCCTGGGGACTTCCGGTGCTGTGGAAGGTCCTAGACTGTAAGAATGACATTTTATAAGAATGTCCTTTCCAAAACACGGGCCAAGATTTGTCTGAATTCCCAGGTTTCTGATTATTTTAGTCCAAATATCACACAATTGGGGTTTCGGCTGATACTTTAGGGTGACAATTCTTTGAGGAAGATGGACAGTTTTTTTGTTTTTCGTTTTTCTCTTAGCTTCCTGGGAAAAGGATGGATCTGGACCTGAGGGTAGAGGCCCAGCTTAGCTCCAGATCTGCCTCTCATTAGTCGACGACCTCGGACAAGCCACTTAACCTCTCCAGGCTCCTCTGGGCCATGTAAATGCCACATCATTGAGCAACAAAAGTGCTCTCTGTGTTTCCTCATTAGCTGAAGTGTAAGTGACTCACGTGAAGAGGTTTCTGGTTTCCCTCCTGTGAGATGTCATCAATGGGAAGCACTCTGTCACAGCTTTGAGGCTTCAACTATTGCTAGTCTTAATTTAAGTAAATTCACTCACGTCTAGAGACAGTGACAATTTCCCCCATGTCGTGATAATTTAGTTAAACTTCAAGTCTTCACCCAAAGCTTCAGAGCACAAGGAAAGCCTGCTTTTTATTTGGTCTGAGTTCTGCTTCTACAGAGAATAGAAAGTGCAGGAGGGCAGAGTCTGACTCTTGATGCACGGGGCAAGATGGAGTCCCAGCCATCCTAAAATCAGTATCCTATTTCTGACTGTTCTGTGGCTCGTTACGTTTCCAGATGAGACTGCTACAATTCTTTCTCCTTGACCAAATACCTATTGTTGGGATTTTTCTCTGTTCCTTGAGGCGATCATAGCAGGGGAATGCATGAACTGAAGACCACCCCTCCCATTTCAGAGAACTTCTGCTCCACCATCCAAATGGATTCATTTATTCCTTTGTTTATTTGGTCACCGGCTTATTGTTTAAGAAAGAGTCTGCAGGCCAAGCTGTGAGTAGTTTTTAGTTCATGATCAGACTCACAAATAGAGAAGCATTGAGAAATGTGGAGAGCAGTTTGACACGGGCATGCTATCATCCTCGTATAAATGGACTGGCCTTGTGGAGCAGAGCAGGCACCACTGTGGATACGATTAAACTCAAAAGGTGACTTCATGCGGCCTGAGTTGTGTTCTCATGCTGGAAATAATGGGCGTATCATTTGAAAGTGCAATACAAAATGAGAATGTGGGTCCCTTGTTCACAACTATTTAGGATTCTAAGATGATAGCACAGAAATACCCTACCGATGTACTAAACCAAGAGTCCCTTATAAAGAACTTCCATGAGTATGTGGCCCTGTGTAAATACACGGATCAGACACTCATGAAGCTGGACCTGTGTGCGCTACTAGGATCACATATAACATGCAGCATTTTGAACTTAGCAATCTAAGATCTACAAGTACATGATAACCTTTTAAAATTAGCATATACTTTTTATGAGTTTCGGTTTTTATTCCCAGTTTAAACTTTAGTGACGTCTCAGTTTCCATTTAGTTTAACAGTGTTCGTCAAGAGGGTGAGAGAACAGATGGCTCAGGCTTCACTGCGTGGTTTATGAAGTTGCTTTTCTTCTGGATGTGGCAGTGGCTCTAAAATAAATGGTCACAATGGGAGATGCTTTAAAAATTGAAGGTCCTAACAGGGTGGCTGTGGCGCATGCCTTTAATCCCAGCACTCGGGAGGCAGAGGCAGGTGGCTCTCTGAGTTCGAGGCCAGCCTGGTCTACAGAGTGAGTTCCAGGACAGCCAGAGTTAGAACAGAGAAACCCTGTCTCAAAAAAAAAACAAAAACAAAAACTAAAAGTTGAAGGTCCAGTGAATCAGTATTAGCTTGACTTAGAAATGGATTGGATTCCGTCTCATGGCCGTACTGAGGTTGAGTTATGTCACTACAGAGATTCACTGGGTGATGAGAAAAACCATTAGGGAAGAAGTACCATTAAACTTTAGAAACTAAGTTAAAGATAGGGTATTTTATTAAATTAAGAACATTTTGAAGAAAGTGCACTGAAAGAGCACATGCTTATTTGGCTCAAATGCTATTCCCGTGTGTGTGTCAGCTTCTAGGTATGTGCTTAAGGGTTGCTCTTATTTGTGGGCATGTATGTCTGAGTGCCACGGCTTTGTCTCATAAAGTGACGCTTCACGTTGCCAAAAGAAACAGAAACAAAATGCAGATTTAAAGGTTAAGTACTTCTCACCTAATTCACCTCTGTGTTAACACGCTTCAGTCTTAACACATTAGCATAAGAATATATTAAAGATGGTGGCTTGGAAATTTGGGATGAATCTACAAGAGTGCCAGTTACAATACCTTCCCAGTGATATCATAGGTCAACATGTTTAGGAACTGATGATAGCCCATGTGTGTGCACACACACACACACACACACACTAACAAATTCAGAAGTTGTGGCAAATGCATATATACTTCTGCTTGGAAGTCAAAGACAAGTGACCTCGCATCTCTGGAGGAAAGGCTTTGCCTTGGGGCTCATTTCCGACAGCTACAGCCAACTAACAACCAAACAGACCAGGAACCACTGCATCGAAAATGTGCTTCTTATTTAATTTTGCATAGGATGATGTAGAGTTTCCACCAAAATTAAACTACCACCATGACAGTTTGTTCATTGAGGAAAAGCTCACCACACAAAAGGGCTTGGCTGAATTAAAGGATGATTAGCAATAAAGTAAAAGTAGTGACCTGCCTGAAACTAATGTGTAAGATTTGAGATTCTTCTCTTCTGAATTGTATTAATTCTTTAACCGCTAGGACAAATCCTGAGAGGACTTAAGGGGAAGGATTTACTTGGGCTCAGGTTTTCAGCCAGTGGCTTGCTGGTAACGATGATTCTGGCTAAGGGTTAGAGAGAATCTTGTGGTGGTGGAAGAGCATCATGGCATAGCCGCTTACATCTTGAGAGCCAGGGAGTACTGGGGGACAGGCAGAGATGTGGAAAGATAGGTGTATTTTTTAGGGGCATGCCCCCAATGATCTACTGCCCAGGTCCCATCTTTTATAGTGACTTATAGTGTGATAAATTTTGAATTTTATTTTCCAGTGAAAGAAGATCTGTATAGTTAATATTTCTGGAATCCTTTTCTTTCTTTCCATGAAAAATGCTTTAAACTTGACTAGAAGGTTTTGGAGAAAGAGTTGGAATTTGGTACAAATGGGTTGAATTTTTAAAATTCAGCAATACTTGTTTTATTTTTGGACAAGATTAAAAATGATTATCAAGAGACTGAAAAAGATTTAGTGTATCTTTTTCCATTTCTGTCAACATAGTTTTGTTGATCCGGTTTCTCTATTCTGATTGTTGAAGAAACAAAACAGAAAAATAATGTAGATAGACTTTACCTCAGGGGATAATATTGTCATGGATCCAGCCCTGATTGGAGAAGCTAAAACATAGCAAACTTGTTTGTCATATCAAACATTGAATACTGATAAACATATAATTCATTAAGAAAGAGGGTGTGGCATTTATTCAGAACATTATTCTCATTATTTTCAGTCTGTGAGCATCTTTGTCAGGGTGTTTCCTGCAGAGAGCTTTCCTGTGAATTTTAACTGGAGAACTGTGGTCACTAACATAGTGGGTTATTATTGAAAGGATTTTGCTGTCATATGTGAGAAAACAAACCACTGAAATGGTAACAGGACCGAACTGAGCAAGATGCAGAGTCTAACCTTAAACCTAACATATCGCTAGTGACCAGAGACTAGACAGCAGCAAAAGCAACAGTGCCTTCATACAGCTAATAAGCTATTTACAGAGAAGTACATACAGAGAAGGGGACCCTGCTGTTAGCTCTGCCAGAGAGCAGGGGCAGGTTCATTGGTCAATCGAACATCTTTACCTAAATCCAACACCTGCAGACTATACAAAATGCCAAGACCTAAGCATCCCTTCCCCTACCACATGCACAAAACAACCATTTTAAACATAACTGGAAATAAACTTCTGCAACAGCTGACTGTTTATCAGGAAAATATATCAAAGTTGTTAAATGGCTTGGACTTTCTCAAGACAGAGAACAGCTCGGAAGCACATTAGTGATATTTTTCAGATAATAATCAACTATATAAGTTACTAACAAATAGCCCAATTCCTTTACACATGGTGTTAATTCCACTGGGAGAGAATAAGACCACTACCACAGTTTTTGGCCAAATTTGAAGCAAGTTTTAATACTGGCCAGTAATGATGGACTCTGGTCAAAACCATTTCAGGTTCCCACAAAAGGGCCCCAAGTCACATCAGGCAGAGGCTTATAAAGGCAGAACCCGTAAGGCTACATACTTCCCACCAGGTCCAATTAGGGCAAGTATATATCCTGACATACGTTCTGCCTGCATATCTCCTGCCCATTTCCAAACAAGGGCAAGCATGCATCCTGATATATTTCCTGCCTCCAAACTTCCTGCCTATGTGTGATCCAGTTCATCCAGAGCAGTTGGATTAACCAAGCTTGCATAGGGAATTGAAGCACATGGCCCGTTATCTCACATGAACAGCCCCCAGCATTTCATGAAGTTATCTGTCCTTAGACAAATGGAGATTACAAGATTATCTGTCTTTTTGTTTTATAGATCTCTTAGGCACAGTAATTAAAACTTAAAACATAACTTTAACTTTCACATTGCAACAACATGAGCCTGCTTACTTCGAAATTTTATGTAGGAGTGGCACTATACAATAGAGACACCTCATATGTGCATATGCATACATATATGTATATGTCAACAAGTTATTTTTACATGGAAAGACAGAGATGAGAAGGAGGGAGGGAGGGAAAGACAGAGGGAGAAAGAGAGAGAGGGGGGGAGAGAGAGAGAGAGGGAAAGAGAGAGAGAGAGAGAGATTGATTTATGGAGGTAACCCAGTCCCAAGACCTGCTGTCATCAAGCAGGTCTCCCAGAGGTGACCTGAGAGAGCTAATGGTACAGCCAGTTTATAAATGTCAGCTAAGCAGCCAGCTTGAGTCTCAGAAACTGCTGGTGCTTCAGTTCTATTATACAGGCAGTGTGTGTGCAGAGAGTCTGGGACCCATGTCATATCTCAGACTCTTAGGATGAGTTCTACCTTACTTCTAGGAGGGCCAGGGTTTTTTATTTTTTGTTATTGTTGTATCTAGACTATGAACTGATTAAATGTGGCCACCTTTATTGGAGAAGGCAATCGATTTGTCTCAGTCTACAGATTCACATATGAATTTACCCAGAGCTGCCCTCACAGACATACAAAATAATGCTCTTCTAAGTCTCTGGGCACCCTGTAACCCAGTCAAGTTACATAAACATGAACCATCACAATGAGCAGTGTAAAAATATGTACACGGGAAATCAAGCTCCATGGTAGAAATTCAGGTGGTGACATCTGCCTCATTGGGGTTAGCAAGGATCAAAAGCTCTAGCATCTTCTCCATCATCCCGTGATGAGCTGTGGTGATGGTGCTGACAGGTGTGGGAGTGGTGTGGTGTTTTGCTAGAACCATCCAGCATGGCCAGGCATGGTTTCTGGCATGACTACTCTATTCCTGGTTTGGCTCTCTGTCCCTTTTGGGACTCTGAGCTCCCACTCTCCTTTAATAACCACAGAAATAGTTTTGTACTTCTCTGCTAATTACCCTGATTATCCACGCCCACAAATGTCTCCTGCGGGTTGTCATCGTTTTGTACTTCATGTGTTATATATTAATGCCAGGTACTGAACCAAGTCATGGAGTACAGAGGTGACAATATTTTTGTTCTGCGAGCAGTTGAGCAGATCCGCTTGCAGAGGAAATCAGATGAGGTCAGAATCTCAATAAGTAACAGTTTCATAGGCAGAAATCAGGGTCTGGAATGGTAGACCAGGAACACGACATCATGCTCCCTCAGAATCATCTTTGGGTGGCCACACGGTCCTGGACCCTTATCTTTGACTGCTTGTTATATGGATGGAAGAGGAAAATCTCATTTAAAAGGCCTTTTTTTTTTTTTTACATCAGTGTTTCTCAGTTAGAGACTATTTCCCCCATAAGGGACATTTAATATTTTGAGACATTTTTGTCCAAGTGAAGGTGTAGAAGCCAGAGCCATCACTAAACAATTCCATTCAAAGGCCATCCCCCCAATTAAGAATCAGGAGGGTTCAAGCTGAGCAAACTAGCTTCCAGGATCCCTGCAACAATACCCTCTGTTGTACAGGTCGGCAACATTGCTATCTTCATTCCACAATCAAGACAGGAGTACACTGTGTTGAAGGAATGCCACTTAACTGTGTAGAGATCATTGCCTCTCCCTCTTCACCCCTCCTGCTTCCCTGTGCATCCCACCAAGCCCTGTTTGTACTGAGTTAAACAGGCTAACGAATCTAACCTTCTCCTCTTCTCCTGCACAAAGTGACTAATACCATAGGAGCCAGTTCAGCAGCTCTAGAGAGTCCTTCACTCAGACTTCATCAACTATTGCTCCAGAATGGAGACGTTGGCCTGAACAGAGTCAAGGATGCATTTAGGATGCAGACCTGAGATACTTTTCATCCATGCAATCAATTTCTTCTTATTGCTACAGGCATAGGAGATACAAAAAATATCACACAAGTACATGCCATTTCTTCTCCAAGTAAAACCTTCAGGCCATCTGAAGTTCATCTGTCAAGCTGTGCACACTCCCCAAGAGATGAGGCTATTTTTCATTTTAAATGTGCAATTTAGGACTTACACCTGAAAACATGACCAATAGGCTTCCCTTCTACAAGCCAACACTAATTTCAAAGATGACGTATTTCACATTCTCCAGAGGAGGACGTGAGGCAGACTCCACGTGAGTTAGGGTTCCAGTGGGAAATGGGGTACGGAAGGCTGACACACAGCAGGTTTTTATTTGAAAGCTGTGTATGTTTCAGAAAAGACAGTGACCCAAGAACCGTCTTCCAAGGTCTTAAATATTTCCAAGACAAAGGCACACATGGAGAGGGGTTGGCACTTGGGCTGGCCCCCCCCCCCAGAGCCCATGCACATTCATGCAATCCATTTTATGTATACATTGGTATGTATTGAGTACATGGCGGAAGAACAAACTTGAAGGAAACTACCCAGTCGGGTTATTGATTTACACAAGGATCTCGGTCCTGGTGCAGTTTAACCAGTGTTCATTCAGGAAGCAAATACGCTGCAGCTATTAGTGATATGAGTATTGGTGTAAACTCACATCACTGGCGATTCTAAGTTAGGGTAGCTCTGCGGTGCTGACTCAGCACTCAAGGATGTCACTGAGAACCAAGGACATCTGTCCTCAGTACACTCCTTTTGGACCCTAGATGAGCCCTGCAGATTCAAGGACAGAATGCTGATGAGGACATTTTGAGAAAGAAATAGCACAATTCTTAGTGTACCCCTTTATAAAACAAGATGCCCCAGGGAAGTTTTCTCCCAAATACTTTAGGACAAATTACTTTATATGGCCGCTTTAAAGTGAGCTCTTAGAAACAGAAAGAGCTGCAGCATACGGCGACACTAATGAAGTTCTCTCTGGGGGCTTAGACTCCTGTACAATGCAAGCTCATCAAATACCTGAAAAAGAAGACTGGCTGTGAGAGAGGGAATCCATGGTATCACTGGGTTTTTGTAACAGCCTGAGGGCATGCCTGGGAATTTGCTGTGTCTATAAGAAACTAGAGAGTAGCCCATTTAAGGACCCACACCAACAAGGAGCGAACTGAGATTTTCAGGAACACATGTATGTGGCTTGTTGCAAAGTGATGCGGGGAGCACCGAGGACTGCAGCATTGCAGAGTGAGCTCCCACCCTCACCTCCGCTCCCCGCTAGTACCGTGGCCTCGGTCATACACGGTGTCCTTAACCCTCGTTAGTCCGTACAGCTAAATAATGCTGCTTCGTACTAGGGTTCTAAGGGTCAGATGAGATGATGCATCTGCTCACAAACATTTATTCCAGAAAGAGCACATGCCAGAAGGAGGGTGTAAGAAAGAAAATAGCGACAGCATCGTGTCGAAATACAGGCGAGGATTGGAGCTGTGGACCAACAGAGGAGGGCTCTGGTAGTCAGCCATGGTGAGCTTGCACCTGGAGTTGTGGGTATAACTCACTGATAGTGTTATGGTGAAGTACCTGGGCTCTAGCTCCAGAACTGAAAAACAACCACTACCGAGCAATGGTCTGATTTGAGAAGAGAGAACCATGGAGTAGATGCAGGAGGAAGGAGATCAATTCAGGTAGAGAACTGGAAGAGAGGAGAGAGGGGGAGGGGGAGAGGGGAGAGAGGAAAGGGGACAGGGAGGGAGACAAAGAAGAGGGAAAAGAGGAGAGAGAAGGGGGGGGAGAAATCCAGGATAATTGCATCCTAGGAAGTAGCATTGTGCTGTGTGAGGGAGTCCGCAGAGACAAGTCCGTGAAGCAAGCATGGGTCAGACAGTAATAAGAGTTTTAATCTATGTCAGGCAGTTCAGAGCAAACCCTGAATATCACATGGACTCAGCCATTGGAGGACTTTATCCAGAACGTCAATCATTCTTTCCCTTTAGAAACCTGACTGAGGTGGAAACCACCGGTTCCACCGTATCCTCTCGCCGTCTACCTTAGAGGTCTAATCTTTAGTTCCATTTCTGGCTGCTGCATAGGAAGAGTGTGAGCAACTGCAGACCGCCAGGCTGCACGCAGGAGGAACATGTCAGCTTGTGGAAACCGGCTTCTTTCTCCGCGCTTTGCTCCATCCCACTCGCTGAACGAGGTTGAGATTGCTGAGGCTCCAGCAAATGTTTGGGACCACGTGGAAAAAGTCAGATGCTAGAGATAGTAAAGCAACAAAAGAGAATTCCAGCCAGTGCCAAGACACTCCAGTTCTCTGGACCCCTTAACTGCGGGCTTCTTTCGCAGGAAAGAGAATTTCCCCAAGTGTTAATTTTGATCTTTTCTTTCACGTAATCAAGTCTTAACAAATGCAAGATGCATGGCACCAAATGCACTGGATGGTGACAACATTAAACACCCCAGTGTCTAATGAAAGAGGCAGCAAGGCAGCTGCATCAGGACAAGGGCCGTGAGAAGGCAGGGGCTGGGCAGACTCCAGAGGGACTCAGGAGATCGGGGAGACAGTGCTGACAGGATTCAGACCGGGGGGGATAACAGCAGAGGATGATGGGATTGTTAGGGTTGCTTCTGAATTGCACACGTGGCCTACGATCTGCAAGAGGCGTCAGAGTGTCCTAGAAAAATTTTCTGTTTCCAAAAGTTCATTTTCTGAGCATGGTTGTCAAGGCGAAACTCGGATGGACCACACTGTGGTGCACCCGGGGGGATGATGGGAAAGAACAAAGAACAGAACCTGGGCTTCTGTGCTGGATGGTGACTGGCTGTTGTTCTAGCCCTGCTTTTCCTTTTCAGTAAGCCCTTAGTCTTATCATTTAACCTGGTTTAAGTTGTGTTTCTCTTATTCAGAGCCAGAGATTTTTGACTGTCTCAGTGGCTGACAAGTTCAGTTCCAGAGGACAGGTCGAATGGGAGCTAGAGGACCATAGCCTGAAAACTGGCCTGGGGATGAAGAAGATCATAGTGAGTGAGAAAGACTGTCAAAAAAGTCCAGAAGTCAGAGAACATGAGTACAGTAGCTGGTGAGGGTGGGGTTTTGACAAGGGTTTATTCTTTAATTTGGCTGTGGTGGCAAGGGATTGGGGATGGAGCTTGGGGTACAACACTTGCGTAGTGCGCCTGAATCCTGGCCTTGATCCCCAGCACTGTAAAAACTTGGTATGGTGGTGTGCACTTGTAATCCCAGCGCTCAGAAGATGGAGACAAGGGGGCCAGAAGTTAAAGGTCATCCTTAGCTGCATATTGAGCTCAAGCCACCCTGGTATGCATGAAAGTTAAAATAAAATACCCAAAAAAGGAAAACAACAAAAAAAATAAAAACATACAATCAATAAGCTAGAAAAAAAATAGAGTTTAAATAGTAAAGCTGAGCATGGTGGCTTGCCTATAATCCCAGCACTTGAGAGCTGGCGCAGGAGAATTGCTGCAACTGCAAAGCCAGCGTGGGGTGCATAGTAAGTTCTAGAGCAGTTTGGGCTGCAGAATAGGACTCTGTTCCAAATATAGAAATAAAATTAAGTAGGATCGGCAGAGAAACCCCTTTATGTCGTAGTTCAGATAGGCCACTAAAACAGGAAATGGAACACGAGGGAAATTTTCTATAGAATAAAAATCCTGAGGAAAAAGAACAGATAAGGGTGGAGGCTTGGGAGAGATGGTTTGATTCATCTTTGATAGGAAGAGGACCATCTCCCTCCTCCTCACAGGATAGGAAGAGGACCATCTCCCTCCTCCTCACAGGATAGGAAGAGGACCATCTCCCTCCTCCTCACAGGATAGGAAGAGGGCCATCTCCGTCTTCCTCACAGGATAGGAAGAGGGCCATCTCCGTCCTCCTCACAGGATAGGAAGAGGACCATCTCCATCCTCCTCACAGGATAGGAAGAGGACCATCTCCCTCCTCCTCACAGGATAGGAAGAGGACCATCTCCCTCCTCCTCACAGGATAGGAAGAGGACCATCTCCCTCCTCCTCACAGGATAGGAAGAGGGCCATCTCCGTCCTCCTCACAGGATAGGAAGAGGGCCATCTCCGTCCTCCTCACAGGATAGGAAGAGGACCATCTCCCTCTTCCTCACAGGATAGGAAGAGGACCATCTCCCTCCTCCTCACAGGATAGGAAGAGGGCCATCTCCGTCCTCCTCACAGGATAGGAAGAGGACCATCTCCCTTCTCACAGAAGGATAGGAAGAGGACCATCTCCATTCTCCTCACAGGATAGGAAGAGGACCATCTCCCTTCTCCTCACAGAAGGATAGGAAGAGGACCATCTCCATCCTCCTCACAGGATAGAAAAGATGTAAGCAACTCTGTGGTATAAAGGCGAGACATTCGGAAAGTTCTTCAATTCTTCCAATTTTTCTGTGACTAAGCAAAGAGACAGGAGGAAGGATGCCAAGGAAATGTCTGCTCAATTTTCTCAGAAAATCTACAGAGGCTTTTGGCTATTAGATGCTTGCTTAATCTACACCCATTGACTGGGATCACCTCCCCCATAGCAACCCTGGAAGGCATCTTCAGGGTGAGCTAGTGCACTCGCTCCAGTGCCCTCTCTGGAGGTGGAGTTCAGGGCTGGGATAGCCATCACGACCACGGCTAACAGAACGAATGTGAGCACTGACGTTTTAAAGTCTGTTTTAACAAGGCTTTGCTTTCAGACTTCTCGTTTGAACTTTAATAATCAGATGTTTGGACATTGTTAAGTGGCTGCTCTGACTTGTTTAACGCCACGGCCACAGACACTTCACGGGGCTGACACAGGATTTATGTCTCAATAACGCAATAACATTTAGTGAGCAGTGTGCCTGCGGAATGATTTATGCCCGATCTGTGATTGGAGAATGATTTAGACCCAGTGAGGGGCAGAGTTATGAGATACTCTGCTAAGATACCCCACGTCCTGTCACTGGCTTGCTTTTCCACTGGTCTGGGGCAATTGATGTCCACGTTCACATACATTTCCTTGATGGTCTATCTGTTCATTAGAAGTCTGAACCGGAAAATATTTCCAATCATGCTTGTTCCTGTTAGCCACCTGTACACCCCATATGAGTCTGGGACAGTCAAGGACACAAGCAGTCACAGGACCTCAGCACCCAAGGAGAGGTGCAGTACCCCAACTCCACGCTGGTCTCACTGAGGGCTCAGTGCAGTGGCTACGTTTTCCTCCATGACTGGCTTGCAGATGGCCCCAACACCTTGACACAGAATGTTCCTCTCACGCTTGTGCTGAGACCCACAGCACATCAGGGAGCAGCTCCTGGTGACTGTAGAGCAGTTACAAGCAGCAGCACAGAGAGACACAGATGCAGCACAGTCCCCTGTGTCAGAGAGAGAGAGAGAGAGAGAGAGAGAGAGAGAGCCATGGAAGCCATTTGCCTGAGTCAGCACACTGGCTCTGCTAATCTTGCTGCACAGCCCGGCCTGATTGCCGGATCTGTTTGTGCCTGCATGCCTCATCTGAAACTGTGATGATTAACGCTCCACCCAGGGGATTATTCTGTGAAAATTTGCCTCAAAGAATGTCCAAAATACCAGTAATTTGTAATAAGAAGACAGATGGTGAAGAAAGAGAGATAGAGAGAGAGAAAGAAGGAAGAAAGAAATGGGCAACCACCCTGAACAACAAAGGAGAATTGGACTCAGTTTACACCCAGTTCTTCCCCCTTGCTGTCTGTGGAACTGTAGTAGGCCCACCCAATTTCTTGTCCCTCCCCCCCAAAAAAACCAAATGAAACAAAAAAGAAAAATCAAAATAAACAGAAACCAGTAAGACAAAAAGTGCCAAAACAAAACATGAAACAAAAAACCCACGAAACAAAACAGAAAACAAACAAACAAAACCCAACATGGAGTTCCTTTGTGTTGGCCAACTATTCCTGGACACGAAGTCAGTTTCCGGAGTGTGGTTGATTTACCTAATGACAGTCCACTGGAGAAGCTGATTTCCCTCTGCCCGTGGGTATCAATTACAAAAGCTTCTTAGTGAAGGCTGAACTGAAGTCTTAATTGGCAAGGTGTTACATTGAGAGGATGTTGTCTGTCTCACAGATCCAAGGCGCTCTCTCTCTCTTACACACACACACACACACACGTGAAGCAACACAGGTTTCCTCTGTCCTCATCCCTCCTTTCTCCTCTGTATCCTTTCCTCCAGCCATGAGCATCTACTGCCTCCATCCACATAGCTCTGCCTTCTGAATTGTTGCCCAAGTAAGAAACGGTGCTTAGTTGTTGACTATGAATAACAAACGGTTCTGAAAGCCTAGAATGATAGAAGAAGAAGAAGAAACCGTTAAGGACTCTCGGGCACTGTAATGCTATAGTGACATTTTAGAAAAACCTTTCTGATGCAGGCCCTTCCTTAGCTTCATCCCTTCCCACACGAAATGTGGCCAGATAGCCTAAGGGCTAAGTTGTTCTCCAGAATTTTCCTTTTTTGGTCCCAAGCCAGTTCTTGCCAACTTGGTCTTCTCTCCTGCAGCTCCACCAGCCTGTTCCTTCCTCACAGCTTCTGAGGAGCTCTCGTGCTCTGGGCAAGAGTGGGTCTCTATTGTCAGACCTTCTTTTCCCTCCGACTCTGCCGCACACCCATTAAACACCCACACAGACCCCACTTACCCGTAGTGCAAAGCTTCAAGGTTCTCATTACTTTCTACTTGTAGTTTAAGAGGAATCCGCACAAGTTACTGGCCTTGATTTTCACCCAAGTATTTGCTTTCTAAGCCATAAGGAAATAGAAAGTGAAGACCACACGGTTTTTGAAAAATGCCTTGAAGTTGCCCAAGCATTTTATTTCCCAAAATATTTCATTTTCTTTTGGTCTGAGGGACAGTAAGTAAGATTAGATTTGATTTACTTTAAGCAAAGGTTTGAAGGTGAGAAAAATGAATTAGTAAGTCCAGAGTGGCAATGCTTCTTTAATTCCATTCTGCAACTGGTTTCTTAGCACACATGGGTGGTGAGGGTTCGGTGGTCCATGTCTGTTCATTAGGCACTGGGCCACTGCGAGCCAGGAATGTGGCTTAGTCATCCTTGTGCTCCACATGTTCACAGCCCTCTGTCGGCACTCGGGGCCAGTAAGCTTGAAGAGCTCACTCTCCAGCACCCGGAGAATTATTAAACAACGGTGAATTTCCTGGTGTGTGTGTGTGTGTGTGTGTGTGTGTGTGTGTGTGTTGAGGTATGTGAGTGTTGTGGGGTGTGCATGGGGTGTTTATGTGAGTAGTGTATGTGTGGTGTGTGTGTAGTGTGTGTGCAATGTGTATGTAGTGTGTTTGTGTAACGTGTGTGAGTGTATGTGTGTGTGTGGTGTGTGTAGCATGTGTGTGGTACATGTGTGTTTTTTCTGTGTTTACAGTGTGTGTGTGTGTGTGTGTGAGTGTGTGTGGTATATGTAGTGTGTGTGAGTGTGTGTGTGGTGTGTGTGGTATATGTAGTGTGTGTGAGTGTGTGGTGTGTGTAGCATGTGTGTGGTACATGTGTGTTTTTTCTGTGTTTACAGTGTGTGTGTGTGTGTGTGTGAGTGTGTGTGGTATATGTAGTGTGTGTGAGTGTGTGTGTGGTGTGTGTGGTATGTGTAGTGTGTGTGAGTGTGTGTGTGGTGTGTTTTTGTAATGTGTGGTGTGTGTGTGTGTGTTTGTATGTGTGTGTAGTATGAGTTTTTGTCTGTGTTTACAGAGTAGTGTGTGTGTGTGTGTGTACATGAGTGCAGGTGCCCATGAAAGCCAGACTTAACTCCCTTGAAGGTGGAGTTACAGTCAGTTGTGAGCTACCCCTCTGGGAATTGGACTCAGGTCCTCTAGAGCAGCAGTTTGTATTCTTAAGCACAGAGCTACCTTGCCAGCTCCTCTGCTTCTTCTTTCTCCTAACGCTACATTTCCAGCTCACAGTGTGCAGCTCCTTCCTGCCTTATTCCACCCCCTGAGCGACCAGGCTGGGATACGATGGCATCTCAGTGAGGTGGTTTTGATTTGGGGGAGGCAACCATGCTTACCACTATATCACCAATGCTGCCCAGATATTTGATTCTTCACACCTAAAAGCATCTGTCACATAGTAGGCACACTCAGAATAAAATCTCTCAAATAAGAAATGAATATACAATGTCCCCAGATAAATACCAAAATATCACCTGTGACAACCAAAGGCAAATATCTTTCTAATAGGAAGTGGGTGACTTCTACGTGGCCTTATGTTATGTCAATAGGAAATAATGAGTCTTGGCAGAATGTTCTAGAACATCAACATAATTCTTATTAAAGTCTCTTTTATCATGTGAGCAATTTATTCTTTATAGGAACAATAAATATACTTGTTTTGACATCTCTTCAATTGGCAATAAAGTTCAATTCCTAACAACTGAGACAGAGAAAGTTTGTTCTCTAATAGTGACAGTTTTAAACTATAGAAGGCCCATGGAGAAATATTTCTTACTTCCAATTTTTCAACAACTTCTAACGAGGCCAACAAAGCCTCACCACGTGGAAGGATGCTGGTAAGCCGTCTTAGCCGGCATGTGAAATTCTATCATCAAAATGTGAATTGCTGTATTGCAAATGGGTCTTCCTAGTTTCGGAAAATTTTTTCTACTAAATAAACGTCTTTATGTTTTAACGGAAAGTTATAAGCACTTAGCGAACCGCTTGTAAACAACACGGGAGTAAAGCCGGCTTCACCCTCTGCTTGAACGGCCGCTGCCTCGGACCCGCATGTCTCTTGCATTGGGTCCCCCGTGCCGCAGCCCCCTGCGGCTGTTTGGGTCAGGTACCTGCTTCTCCTGCTGCCCCCTCCTCCCGGCGCCTCAGCTTCCTCAACGGATCGATATTATTTTCCCTTCAAGGAACCTCTCAGGGAAGGGAGTATACAAGCCTCCATTACATGTGGCGAAGACTCATAAATAAAGGAGTTAGGTTTCAGTTACCTGGAAATACCTGCACCCTGCCAAGGGTACAACCGTTCTCCAATTTATAAATCTAAGTTTAAATTAAACCAAATCCCAGGCTTTCTCGGTTCCAAATCTTCCCTTTTGGCAAAGCTTGCTCTTGGTTCAAAGAAAAGAAAGGCTTTCTTTCCCCTTCCTTTTTTTTCTTTTTTCTTTTTAAAGGGCTCAAGGCTTCTTGGACAGCAAATGACTTTTACAAAGTACTATTCTTGTTAAGTGCAAAAAAATAAGAAACAGATGGGTTACATTTCCTTTGAAATGCACACTTAGTTAAAATTAAAGACAAAAATAAAGAAAAAAAAAGGAGCAGTAGAGAAAAACACTTTTTGGTTTTGCCAAGACAAGTCACTTACCAAAAAAAAAAGAGGGCACCAGAAAAAAAAAAAAAAGTCTGAGATGGTCTTGCCAAACCCCTCTCTGCCGAACGGAACTTCGTAAGTCCAAAGCACAGTGGTGTGGGACACTGAGCTGTGGTGGAAATAGTTGTGAGTCTGGTCAGCATAAAGAGCATTGATCAATATTTCCCCTCCCTGTCCCTTCTACCCCCCAAATGAGCACAGTGATTTTTTTTTTTTTGGTTTATCCCTGATAGAAGGTTTCCAGATAGGGAACTGGCTTTAAGTCGGAGACTGCATTCTAGTTTCTTAAGTTCTTGGAAACATGTCCATATTACAAATAGTAAATAAGTAATAAAGTGATTCCATGGAATGAAAAGCAGCTGGCTTCTGCCAACTCGCTTTCATCACATGACAGAAAAACAAAGAGTTGATCTTGCCCTAGGATTGAAGGTAAAATGAGCTCGCATGTGGGGATGTTGACTTCAATTCAATTTAACAAACACTGTTCAGCACCTACCATATTCAGATCGTATAGCGGCTGGCTAGAAGAAGACTATAGAAGGAACCAGGCAATCAAATCTGGATAGAGGGAAGGAGAACCAAATGATAGTGTAAAGGACATCAGAAAATAACTCGCTATCAACACAGAAATTGGTTTGTTCATCTCAAGAATTCCCCAAGAACAAAGCATTCATGAAATTGCACTGAATGCGCGTCAGGGTGTGTATAAAAACGTATCCTATGACAATGGCCAAGTTTGGAGGGCTTGCATTCTGTCGACAGCCTCCCTTCTGAGTCTCCGGAACAAAGCCAAGGACCAGCAACAGTTGTCTGCTGGCCTCATACGTTTGCTGAGCAGAGAGTTAACTGCCTTATGCCTAGGCTCACAACACTGAAAAACAGTTAATATATGCATGCAGCCTTTTGTCTCCTTGGATTTCCTTTCACAGGCCCAACTTTCCTACTGCCCTCCCATCTGTTCGTCCACACAGGGGAGGCAGATCTGATTCGGCATTGACACTAAAATGACATTCTTTCAGAGCATCTGGAGTCACCATCCTTTTTTAAAGAAAATTAGCGAATGTGTGTGCGTATGCTTATGTGTGCTCACATGCACGCACGTGTGTTGTGTGCATGCGGAGGTCAGAGAATAACTTGTCATTTCTCTCTTTCCACCTTGTGGGTTCCAAACCTCACACCCAGGTCATCTGCCTCGATGGCCAGGCACTAACTCACTGAGCCATCTTACAGGCTCAACTTTCTTGTTTGTTTTGTTGTTGTTTGGGGGGGGGAGGTGTCCAGGGTTGGGCAATGTCTTGCTCTCTAGCCAAACTGACCTTGAATTTTCACTCTTCCTGTCTCCACTTCCCACATGATGAGATCATTTGCATGCATTAGCATACCCAGCTCTTATACTTTGTGAGAAGTTACTTGTAAAAATATTTAAAGAGCCCAAAAAGGTTGTTTTCCATCAAAATTGGGAAGCAAACTAGTAATGTAGAAATTACAAGGAAAAGGGACCAGAATGGTAAAAGACAGAGAGTTGTGAGGGCTGGGCAGATGGCTCAGCAGTTATGAGCACTTGCTGCTCTTCCAGAGGACCCAGGTTCAATTCCTAGCACCCACATGGCAGGTCACAACTCTCTGTAACCCCAGTTATGGCACCTGTACAAAGACATACATGCAGGCAAAATACCAATGCATAGAAAATGAATAAATCTCTTTAAAAAGATAGATAATTTTATTCCATTAGCAGGAACCCATAGCCTAGAGACAAATGCAGAACTTGAGGAGATGTGGGCAAATTACAGAGTCCTCAGAGCCAGAGTGGGGTGAGGAGCTGCAGTGTGCAATGTCAGCTCATGGGCTGCAATGTCAGCTCACGGAGCTGCAGTGTCAGTGGGAGCAGCTCACAGTTATCCATGAGAACAAAGACTCCTGGGAGGTGTGAGCAGAAAAGAAAGTGCTAGGAGAGATTGCTGGTCAAAACTAGGAACATAGCTGCTCCCAAACCTGCATGTCTGTGTGAAGTCACCACAGAAAGGCTCTGGGGAACTAGAACAAACCTTAAAGCTTTCCTGGCCAGCTCTGGAGTCCATGGCAGCAATTAGTTCAAGAATGGAAGCTTCAATCAGGGGAAAGCCGAAGGGGAAACAGAGGCAGAATAGGAGGGAGGAGCTGGTGGAAATGGATCTCTATAATGGAGGCGCATGCTCACCAGGGGTGACCAGTGAGCCTGTGCTTGCTTGGCAGAGGGTGTGCTGTCCAGCAGACACTTACTCAAAGGGTATTCTTGACTTAGGAGTCCAACACAGTCCCCCTCTCCTCCCTGCAGCAGAGGTTTCTGATTTCCAGCTTCCACAGGGACAACAGGTACACCAAGCCTCCACTTTAAAATTTTGTTAGAGTATGATTTGCCTATTTCCTAAAGGGGGGATGCAAATATTTTAAAATCAGAAATATCCACAGATCACAATTAGGATAAACATTTTATTTTGGGGCAGGCTGATGAAACTTGAGAATAGAGTCATAGGAAACAAACTTAGGGAAGTTGGAAGCATTGAGGCGAGCACCCTCTTAATGCCCCCTAAATACTCCAGACCCCATGTACAAAGAAACTGCCAAGGCATTTTGGGGGCAAGCGACAGTGCACACAGCGGCCTGCCCAGCTCTGAAGACGGCATTCCACTCTTCCGGCACGCTTGGGTTCACGATCTGCACACCCAACCCTCTTCTATCTTTATTTCCTACTTGGCTTTCATATTGATGGCCTGTCTTCCATTGTGTAACACCCTAGCCACATCCACATGACTGATCTCATCCCACAGTTTCCTTGAACCCATACCCTCCCCCATAAATCCATAATACACCCCCCCAATTGTGTCTGTCTCCTCTTTCACAGGACTAAATGATGCTTGCTCCTTTAAGGATGCTAAAAACCCTTAGTAATTTTAATTCACCCGTGGGAGGGCTTCTTAGTAACAGCAAATAAGAACAGAATCCACAGTTATCCTTAATGTGATGTATTTCAAAGACTACTGGACCAGGACTGGGGTGAAAAGGGATGAAGCCAAGAGGGTGAGGGGCTATCACCAGTCAAGAAAGCTGTAACTTCTGAGTGGAGTTAGCACAGCCTCCGTGCGAGCTCTATGGGTCATTGCGAGGGTCAGAACGAAGCAGGGAGGATTTAAAAGAAAATAAAAGAAACCTTTTTGCAAACACGATTAGCTCATAGCACAGACTTAAACATCATCTGGAAAAAAGCGTTTCTACAGCAGGAATGCATTGTTCATTGAACTGGGTACGTGGGATATTGTTGCATTTGAGTCTGTTTTTCATAGAAGATAATTCAAGACTCTTGAGAAAACTCTCCAAGGTTCTCCAGTGATGCCGAGCCTACCGACCCACAGGTCCTGGTCCCGCAGACAGAATGCTACAGGGCTCGTAATGACAACTTCTCTGGTCTGTCTTGCATGACAGTTCATTGCTGTTGCTGTTGCTGTTGCTGCTGAACCTGTAAGTTTTCCAAACGGTACTTTGCTTCCTGTTTTCTGTATTAAAGCACCTAAGCCCCTCCTCCTCCGTTCCCTCCCCTTCCTTCCTGCCCTGTACACCCCATCAGAGGGATGTGTCATTTTAGGCACTCAATAAAGCAAGCAATATGTGCTTACAAACGAGTTTAGTAACTCGAAATAGCAAAACCCAGACCAGAAAGGCCCCCCTGTTCAAGTGTAAGGTAAACGTCCAATCACTTTTCAAAGACCTCGAAGGGGGCGTGGTCTATTCTGACACTAATGCTCTCCAAATACAGAGTGCTGGAAAAGTCTGGTGATCGTTTCCAGTGGCCATTTCCAATGGCTTCCATCATGGGACATCCTCCAGTTGCCATCCCTTCACCTGCCCAGCAATGACAACATGTCCCACATCCCGAAGGATGGGTTTTCATGCAGGGCTTTCAAAAGCAGATGATGAATCACAGACTGGCACCCATGTGAGAACATAAATTAGTAGGGAGAAAATACTAAGAGAATGTAAATTAACACCATTTTAGAAAGCTATTTGTTCACTCTGCACCTGACTCAGGCCCTCTCCCAACTGATACCTTTGGAAAGTTTGATGCTCTTCTTTGAGTTAGGAGAGCACCTCTGGTGGTCCAGAACCTGACTCACACATGAGAGAGACAAATGACAAGGTACAGTTGCTCTCCAGCTGATCCACAGCAGAGCCGAAGAGATGTAGAAATGATTGGCATGTCCAGTGTCCAGAATGAGGGTCACTGTTCCCTTTGGCCCCTAGAGAGGGTTGGTGGTGCAGAGCCCATTCTGTAACAGTCTTTAATAGCAGTGAACTATTGCAACTATTTGGCACATGATGGAAGAAAGGAAGATGGGCAGCAGCCCATTGCACACAGTGAAAGAACCAGAGGGTGGAACCATTGCAGGGGGGCCCCGGGGACCCACAAAGCCTGATTTCCTTAGCTTGCTGTACTTAGTCATTTTATGATGACATTCTGCTCTGAAAATTTAACCACATATTTAAGTCTTTTCCTCATACAACATTTTAATATGTGTGCAGAGGGTTTCCAGACCCCCTGAAGGCTGTTTACACACCCCTGTTTTCTCTGCAGTGACTCTTGTGCCATCAGGTGAACAGCCCTCTGACTTACCCCAGACCATCCTACCCAGATGTCACTATTTACCCATGGGTGCCTGGCCTCCCTGTACTGTGCACAGGCTCTGCCTTAGGCCTTGGCTGTGGCCACTGCTCTCCTGAAGCTACATCCTAAAGGGCCTCTTATTGAACTGGTGTCTGCCCGGAAATCATGTCTTCATCTTGATGTTGCATTTAGCGTTGATCTATTGCTATGTCCCTCCTTGGCTATAATTCCTGCATACTGGTTCCTCCACCATGTCCAATCACACCTCTGGAGGCCACCTACTTCCCATCCAGGATCTAGTCTTCCTCGTTCACAGAACAGCCCTGCAAAACCTTTCTTAAATATTGCCGAGCATCAGGACTTGATCCATGTTTTAAAATGAATGGTTTATTTGAGAGACCACTCTTAAGTTACCGTCTTTCCTTTGCATTTCTGTGTTATTAAGTTTCAGATTTTGTTCTGGAGAAGACATTGAGGAAAGTTTAAGAACTGAATAGACCAAGGAAGATACGCTCTGCTAAGGATGGAAGGGGACCTTGCAGGGCGGCAAGTAAAATTATTCCGTTTTCCCGTTCCTTCTCTTCATTTTGGGCCCACACTAAGCTGGTGTCTAAAACAGCACTGAAACAGTTTTCCTGACAGAAAACACTTGCATCACCGCCAAGTGTTTGGGAGACCACGCGGCATGCCGTGGATCTGGCATTGGCCACTAAAAGTTGTGTGTTTAACTGTAAACTGTTGATGGGTATCTGATGAGCGAGAAACTAAACCACTCCGTCCTGCCTGCCCCCTTCCCCAAAGCCTGGCCTCTCTGAGACAGAATGGACACAGTCCACTCAACAGGCTGCGGTGGTTCTCCGTGGGTCGGTGATAGACTTTGTCAGAGCTCTGATCACTCCAGACAGCCTGGCTTTGCCTTACCTTGCAGAAACTCATATTTATAAAATACGTACACATCTCATCATGCAGAGATTTATGCCTGCAAGGTCCACTATCATTAAAAAGTTGTGGGTGTACGCTCCCCTTTCCACCGCAGGGATTACGAGCCCCTAACGATAGTAAATTATTCTCTTCTGCGCTGTATTCTACGGTTACTCTGCGGAATTTTCTAGACTGCTCTGTGAGGCACTGCAGTCCTAATGAAGTGTTATTTAAACTGCACACCGATTTTACGCTTTGTTTTTCTTGACATTTCTCCTTGTTCCATCTTTTTTGATTTATCATACGTTTAGCAGACCTAAGTATGAAAGCCATTTTTCTGTCATTCTTTGAGCTTTAAATGAACAAGACTTTTTATGAAGTGTAATTTTCAATAACAATGAAATACTAGAATTCCCTCTTGGACTTCCTCGTTCCACTTCTGCCCGTGGTTTTTCTTTTCTTCCTCTCATTTCTTCCCTCTTCTCCATCCCCTCCCCCCTCAACCCCCATCTCTGCTTCTATCTTTTTTCCTATTCCTGGTTTCCAACCGTGGTTCCTATGCGCTGCATGGCCTCAGCTGTATGGGAGTAAGGCAACACTGGAGGCTCATGAGAGCTTCCTTCTACCCCATTGTGCAGCCCTGAGAAGTGCATGTATGTCGACAGCCTCTGCACACTACTGGTGCACTGATGGCTCTGTGGGATTAATTAATTCATCAATTGGGGGTGCCGGAAGAGTTGGAGGTGCAAAGTTGCGCTTAACAAGCTTTCCTGAAGATAGCAACTTCCCTTTGATTGGTCCCTTTCACACTTGTGCCTGAGGTAAGTTCCCAACATCCTCTCTAAGAGATAAAGGACATACACCCTCTGAGTAATCAGTGTGGGTTCCAGCGACCACTCTCCTGCTTGGGTGGTGTGGTTTAACGTCCTTAAGAATGTCTAGGAAGTGGGCATAATAAAAGCAAGTGCCAAATAAAAGAGCCTATAGTAAAAGTGGCTAGCATAATTCATGTTTTAAACACTCAGAAAACTATTTCTCCTTCACTTCTTGTCTCTGCTTCTCTCCAAACAAGCTTCATTTCCCTCAGCTCCATCAACCATTTCAAAATATTCCTTGAACAAGAAGTTGGTTGCAGTACCTATGGAAGACAGATCTTCATGCCGTCCCGAGACATCCCCGCCATCCCTTTCTCTGCCTATTTAAGAACGTTATCCCCTTCAACAGCCCAGGAAAGTGAGTCATTTGTGATCTATGCTAATCATAGTAATTCTAAAACATTGCCAAGTGATTTCTATTTAGGCAAAAACATGTGGCTTAAAACTAAGCATTAACATATGAAGAGAAAATGAGTAGAAGTACTAGGGGATGTAGAGGAGATGCTGTTTTAGATATTTATATATTTTTATTTGTGTGTGTGGTGTGTGTGCACGCGCATGCACACACGCCAGTGTCTTTGGAAGTCAGAGGGAGTGCTGCAGCCCTGGAGCTAGTTACCATCAGCTGTGAACTGCCCAATATGGGCACTGGGAAGCAAGCCCCCTTCCTCTGGAAGGGCAGTGAGCACTCTTAACCACTGAACCATCTGTCCAGCCCCAGAAGAGACTCTTCTAACAAAAGGAGAGATTTGTAAAGGACATTCTCCATCTTCTTCTTCAGCAAATGTGGCTGGGCTTTATTTGGATGTCCGAATCTGCTACAATCCCTAAGGTGTTCCCAACATAACGGCAGCAGCGGAGAAAGGTGGAACTCCCTAGCTCCTGCGGGCACTGCTGTGCTGCTGAAGAGAAGGCCTTCAGAGTCCCTGCCATGTTAAGCAACACGTGCTTATGTGATTTGGTCTGTGCTCTGTCATCTGTGGCAGAAATCAGCTAACTTCCAGTGCTCCATAGGCCTGAGTTCAGGTTCCAACTTGGTGTATGCGTCAGACCGGACAAGTTATCTGAACCCAGAAGACTCAGTTTCCCCACTTGTATTGTGAACACTGCCATTTGGTTTACTTTTCACAGTATGCGAGGACTCAATCAGTTCACATAGGATAAGGCTTGGGAGGTGGTACTTTAAATTACTTTTAAATCTCTTCAGTCCCCATGCTGAAAACCCTGATTCATCCCCCTAGTGAAGACAGCTTTCTGTAAATAATTTGAATTAAATGCTACTGGTCCCTAATACTAAATTTTGCTGCCCTGAACAGCTAGATGGTTATTCTATTCCTCTCCATTCCCTTCCTGTCCACTCTGTTCCCTTCCTGTCCACTCTGTTCCCTTCCTGTCCACTCTGTTCTCTTCCTGTCCACTCTGCTCCCTTCCTGTCCACTCTGCTCCCTTCCTGTCCACTCTGCTCCCTTCCTGTCCACTCTGTTCCCTTCCTGTCCACTCTGCTCCCTTCCTGTCCACTCTGCTCCCTTCCTGTCCACTCTGCTCCCTTCCTGTCCACTCTGCTCCCTTCCTGTCCACTCTGTTCCCTTCCTGTCCACTCTTTTCCCTTCCTTCCCTTCCCTTCCTGTCCATTCCGTGTGTTTGCCAGGAAGTCAGGGACCTGCAGAAAGATGCTCACTCCATTGCACATGGTCATACATCAAAGATAATATGAAAGGCCCTCATGCTCATGTGATCCAGTCAGGAATTTGTGGTTTGGCTTGAAAATGTGAAGCCCAAACAGACTTTTTTCTTATTTGGGGGAGGGGTAAATAGACTCTTTATTTCCTTTGGAATAACTCTTTTTGACAGGGTCCCCAAAAGTGTCTTCTTTTAGCCTCCTGTAGGCTTCTCCTACATTTTATCATTTCTGTTATGGTCTGTGTATCAGAATATACGACATGGGTAGGTCTTGATTCTTGTTTTTTCTTTTCCCCAAGTATTACATCTAGCTGATCATATTTCCTTGGCCTTCATCAGGACCATTTCCAAGATTAGTATTCAGGTCTGTGTTTTTCTCCACCCCTTTGCATCTCTCCTCTGCCCCTTCCTGGTGGCCTGAATATCAGCACACACCTCTTCTTTATGCTTTTTTTTTTTTTTTTTTGCTATATTTTAGTTGCCTGTCAATCTACACAGAGACAGCCCAAATTTGAACTTGAATTTTTTTCCTTCCTGCAAATTGGTGTTGTATCCACACACAGCCATGTAGAAGAGATGAAGCTAATATCTTTGCTTCCTTCCATCTAAATGGTGTACCCTTTGACCTGGGTCACAAGAGGAGTAAAAATAAAGAATTAGTAAAACAGTCCTGAAGGTCTGACTGGTAGGTCTGCGGCTGCTGCGCCCCAGCAGAAACCCTCCCTGTGCTTAAGAGCGTCTGAACTTGGGGGCTGTGTACTGATCAACAGCACATCTGACCTTGCACAACCCTGTGAAGTAGATGTTGCTGTTCGCTGTTTATACTTGAAGCGACTAACAGCTCTAGAGTGATCGATAGTGAAAAACTACCCAGCCGAATCCAAACTCAGACACTTAGTGCTAGTCCTCTGATCTTGACCAACTCACCCATATGAAAAGACACACTTTGAGGAAAGCATAGAGGTTTGGGTACCACCACTAGCTGAACTCACAAGACAGAGCACTGTTTCTGAGAAGCAAGGGAGGCTCTGGAGGAGAATGTGGCTCTGTTCCTAATGTCAGGTTCAAACAGTACAGAAATCCTGTTTAACATAATGTGGTCCGAGATTTTGCCTTCTGTCAATTTCTTTCCATCTTCCACAGCCTAGCTAAGTCTTATTTATTCTGAAAACTCAGCCAAGCATCATCGCCTCTGGGGAGACACTCTTCTTTCCTTGCCTGGGTCAGAGAACCCCTCCTTTGTGTACCCACAGATGGCGCATCATCTCAAAGGTCCTGCAAATGCTGGCTCCTTTGTTGCACGCATTTGAATCCACTGGCATGTGGAGTCTCAATGCAAAGGCGACAGCTGCTGTTCCTGTCATTCTGCACGGTCTCTTGCACAGTGCTTGGCACACAGTTAGTGCTCAAGCTCCGGCAGCATTTGTTGGAGGGACATGGAAGGAGGACCCCCAACAGAGAGAACCACAGACAGCTCTGGGTGAATATGCAGTGTTAGAGTAGAACATTTGCAAGTGTCAAAACCTTACCAGTGTCAAAACATCCTGGCCCTTTCCAGTTCTTCATTGCAAAAAATATAAAAGCTTGACTGACGATCACCAGGATCGTTAAATTAGAAGGTGGTCCCATGAAATACGTAAAAAATGAGTTTTTATGAGTATTCCCGATATGAAGTGAAAACCACTTTGATACTATCGTGACTGGTTGCTTTGAATGGTAACTATAAGCTCAGCAGAGGGCTTGTGTGTATGTGCTTGCACGTGTGTGAAATGTGTAGTTATATATGTGTGTGTGTGCTCTAACGAAATTCTGTGATTGTAGACTATTGGAATCCCAAGTGCACTGCCGGTTCATCCTGCGATATCCTGTCTAGAGTCTCACACTCACAGAAATAAGATTGGCTTTCTTCGACATAACATTTTGATTATACCGGCTCCAGAGAGTCTGAGTTTGTTCTCTATCTGCATGCTTTTGGAGAAAAAAAAAAGGCATTTTGGTCATGACAGACCAATATATGCACCTGAAAAATTGTTTGAATAATCTAAGTGTTAGGATATGTGCCAAGAAGGATCTAGGAAGAATTATGGGAGTCGAAGCATGGCAGGGCAGAGCGAGACTGGGCTGTCGAGCTAGTCCTCGGGTCGGAGAACGGAAATCATGAGCGCCTTTCTGTGAAACAGAGAGCGATTGGCAGAGGCTGTGAAGAGGGAGAAGGGACAAGGCTCACATTTGGAAAGGATGGTGGTGAGACCGTGGGATGCGAGAGCAGGGCTTGTCTTTTTGTGACTCAGAGACTCCGCTAGGCTGCTGACCCCAAGGTTATGTTCATTACCACACAGCAGAGTCTGTCTTTGTCGTGTACGACTCCGTGAATTAATACTCTCAGATGTGTGCGTGAGCCCCGCTGGGATCAGGACTCAGAACTGCCCCATCACCCCAAGTGATTCCCGTGACAGTCTTCCAATCGCGCCTATTTCCCTCCTGATGGTTACTGTTATGTGATGTCCCTGTAGCTCTCCTTCAAGAACATCATAGTGCATTAACACAGTTTGTAAAAGTTTTACACTGGATTTTTTTTGATTATCATAATGCCTTTGAGATTTATCCAGCGATTTGCGTGTGCGCATGTTAACGTGTGGATGCATCGGGTGCAGGTGGGCGCATGTGGAGGTTGCAGGCCAGCTAGGTGTCATCCCTTGGACTCTAGGTACCGTTTTGCTTTTCCAGAGGAGGCCCCTCAGCGGACTAGACTTTACTAAGGAGGCTAGGCTAGCTGCCAGCAAGCCTCAACCGCCTGCCATCCGCCATCCCAGCTCTGGGGTTACACGCGTGCACCACTATGACTGGCATTAGGGATCGAGCTCACTTCTGTGGCACGCATCTTACCGAATGAACCGTCTCTCTAGCTTCTCACGCAGCAGTTGATCAATATCCATTCCTTTACGTTAGCAATGTGCTTAGCAATATGCCATTGGATGGAGCACCTGTGTTTTGAATCCATTCTGTTTTTGAAAGATAATTGAGTAATTTGTAGCTTTTTGACAAACACAAAACTGCTACAAGCATCCCTGTGAAGGCTTTTATGTGCACATGTTTTTATTTCTCTAAAGTAAGTACCTACAAGAGGAGCTGTGGGGTCAAGACTGTATAATTTTATAATAATGTCTAACCTATTTTCCAAATTGTGTGCCATTTTACATTACCAGTATGTGTATGTGTGTGTATATATATAGAGAGAGTGTTGGCTTCTTAGATACAGGGAAAGGAACAAATTCCTTTGGATAAGAAAATTAGTTTAAAACATAGAAAGCATCCTTTGACTATCACAGATGGATATTTTTGTTTAATTATGTAGAATGTGTATATATTTAGGGAGTGCTAAGAACTAAACATGGGCCTTCGAGTGGGCCCTTTGAGTACTCCTGGGCTAGACCCCAAACCTTAGTTTATGGAGATGTGGTCTTGTGACATACCATGCTTCCCTCAAACTCGTGACCCTTTTGCCTCAGCCTCATCGGTGCTAGGATTACAGGAACGCATGACCATGCCATGCTGATGCAGTTTCTTAACTGAAATGTTTCTGTTTGTCAGATATGCAGATGATTTGTGATATAAATTATAACACTAGAGTTATGGTTTATTTCCCCTATAGGCTTTGTAGCTAATCAAGAAATCGTATTAGTCCACTAAGTACCATTTAAATCTTCAACTTAAATCATCTTTAAATTTTCAGTGTGTATTATCACTGTAATCGCATATTTCATTGTGGGCAGCTTAAACAATGGGAATTTATTCTCACAGTTAATTCGAGGAGGTAGAGTTCAATACCGAAGTCCTGGCAAGGGTGGTCTCTCGAAGCCTGTCTCCTGGATGCATAGACAGCTGCTTTCTTGCTACATCTTGATCTGGTCTTTCTTCTGTGTCCACTCTCCTGGCTTCTCTGAATGTCCCGATTTCTTCTTATAGGGACACCAATCAGATTGGGTTAAGACACACTATGAAGACCTTGCTTTAGTTTAGTCAACTCTTTAAAGGCCTCATCTTTGAAGACATCCAAGTCAGGAATATTGGATTGGGATTTCAATATGTGGCTTTTGAGAGAATACAAATCGGCACATCACTCTTCTGCCTCATGAAGTTCTATACACAGCTTAGTAAACACCTCTTGGAAAACAATTTCAGCTGATGAACAACTCTGTATTTATTTCTATCTTCCAATAATTAAGTTTATGCTATCTCATTGTATTTATTAAATGAGTTTTCTTCTAGAAGGTTTGGCTTTTCATTTCTATACACAAAGATTACACGTAATATAGTGTGTGTGTGTGTATGTGTGTGTATGTGTGTATGTGTGTGTATGTGTGTGTATGTGTGTGTATGTATGTGTATGTGTGTGTATTTGTGTATGTGTGTGTATGTATGTGTATGTGTGTGTATTTGTGTATGTGTGTGTATGTGTGTGTATGTGTGTGTGTGTGTATGTGTGTGTATGTGTGTATGTGTGTGTATGTGTGTGTATGTGTGTGTATGTATGTGTGTATGTGTGTGTGTGTGTGTGTATGTGTGTGTATGTGTGTGTGTATGTGTGTGTATCTGTGTGTATGTGTGTGTGTATGTGTGTGTGTGTGTATGTGTGTGTGTGTGTGTGTGTATCTGTGTGTATGTGTATGTGTGTATGTGTGTGTATGTGTGTGTTATTTTTCCACTTCAGATAAGAAGATTCCAAGGCACCATGCAAAAAATTAAATACATTTATGTAGAACTCTTGTATGAGTTTGTCCATCACTTGGACTCCCTCTTGACCTCCTAACAAAACACCATTTCCCAAAACCTCTCAGAAAAGACGATATTAGCTCCAGCAAGTCTGCAGCAAGGAGACTATGCGCAAGCCACTTACCCAAGGAATGCCCAGTCCCACAATTTAAATCCAAATCTCGTAATTCCAAATACTGTTTCTCTTTCTACCAAACTATTAACAAAGGCTTGGGAATCATCTCCGAGTGATCAGCTCCCACCTGTCAATGCTGATAGAGTCAGCCTGTCTCCAAGCCTCTTCTGTGTGCTGGCATTGATAAAAACAAAGCAGGGTCGGAATAAAGTGTTGCATTGTCCGTGAAACTCAACACTGCAAAATCTCAAGTCCAAAGACATGGAAGTCATGAGAAACCCTTTTTGAATTCTACTTTTGCCACGTGAATATGTCTCTTAAATGTCCCAAGCCTTTGAGGCTGAATCTCCTGGTTTAATATAACAATTTCCAGATGTATACATTTTCCTCTAAATTTCATTTCTCTCTACAATAAAGTTCACACACACACACACACACACACACACACTCACACGCACACACACAAATATATCATATTTTCATTATTCATCTTTTGTTGATAGACCTTTAAACTGGTTTTATTTTCTTGCTGTTGTGGAAAATGCAGAAATAAGTGTGAGTGTGTAAGTGTCTCTGGTGGAATACAGAGGCCTTCTGGTGGTATAGCTGGATTTATGGTCGTTTTACTTTTAAGTTTTAATTTCTTGAGCAGTCTCTAGACTGATCCTCACAGTTGCTCTGGCTCCCACTGTAGCCAGCAGTGAGTGAGGATTCCCCGTCACCACACCCTCACGAGCATCTGATCATAGTCATTTTGATGGAGTACAGTGGAATCTCAAAACAAGTTTTCATTTGCATTTCCTTGAGAGCTAAGGGTGTTGAATGCTTTTGAAAATCCTCACAGACCATTTATGTTTCTTCTTCTCTTATGATCTCCTTTTGAGAATTGTCCCTGTAACATTAGCCTATTGATTGATTGACAATTTAGATTTTTGGTGGGTTTCTTTATTTCGTATGTAGATCCTAATTTATAATGATTATCTGCACATAGTTATGAGTGTCCTGCAGGAAGGGAAGAGAATGAGGTGATGAGCAAGTGAAGAGGAAATGATAGCAGAAGCATTTCTCCATGTATGTTTTTAATCCTTTTCTAAAATGCAACACACTTCCTCTGACGGGGACAGTTTTTACTGATTAGTTAATTGTCACTGTAATGCCAGATAATGTATTGTGAATATTTCAGCACATTGGGTAAATCACCTTCAATCTGCCTTCTTTTTCATGAACACCAACGTATGTCACGATTCCATAGTTCAAGAGGTTACCGCGGCTTCACTGAGATGAATTTGGAAACAGCACATGCGTGGTGGCATCGCACCGGACTGCGGGGCTGCAGGGTTCTTGAGTTAAAGCAGAGACAATGTCTCCTCAAAGATGAACTAGAATCTCCACAGGATTTGTGCTACTTAGAGTGTGAAAGAGTATGAAAATAATAGAGGATTATGTTTCTTTATTCCGATCCAGAACATATAACAAAGAGATAATCGGAGGCACAATTTCAAAAGATTACCTCTAAATTCCATAATTAGCACCCTACCTTCTTTACTGCTGGGAAGTAAAATGAGCACCATCAGTCCTTTCCCTCTTAATGAATTATTGTATTTTGCTCAAAGCTGCACTCAAAGGCTTTTACCAAGGTATGTTTTCTTCCCCCCTTTTACTCTGAGAACTTGAAGTACATCTGCTGAGACATGGATAACAAAAGAAGCCATCCAAGAGAATAACAGGACAAACATCTCAGCCATAAAGAAAAGCAAATGCAAAAGCCCTAACAGGTAATAAAATTTGCTGTGGTGGTGGGAACAGCAACAGAGACATACGGATTGAATGCAGTGAGCGAGAGGCAGTATGAGATAGAATTGAGAGCATGCCAGAGCGTAATGGCGTACATGTGTGAAGCTCAATACTGAAATACCTTATATTGTATGTTACCCTAACAAGATTAACTAAAAGATTATTTTAAAAGGCACAGCAGAGTTCTTACTCCCTTTCATTTTCCTATAACAGAATACCACAGATATTGGAGATTAGGAAGTCCAAGATCAAGGGACCAACGTTTGGAAAGGGCCTTCTTGATGCTTCATCCATGACAGTGGTACAAAGAGAAGGTAAACATTGATGAAGGGAGAAGCAAAGGCCAAACTCATCAATTTGTAACAGCCAACCTCTACAGTGACAGAGGGCAGAATCCAGACTGCCTCGTCATCACCTCTCAGGGGTCCATCTTAGTACCGTTAAAATGCTGATTCAATTCTAACTTGCATTTGGGGTGGGTATGTATTTAAACAATAGCCCAGGAACTACATTGTACATCTCCTTGAAGAGAAAGCCAATTATTTTAAACCTGACAGGAAGGCACTGACATAGGACAAAGCTTGGACGCTGTTGATGTTTTAAGAATTCTACAGGCGGTGGTGGCGCATGCCTTTAATCCCAGCATTCAGGAGGCAGAGGCAGGTGGATCTCTGTGAGTTCGAGGCCAGCCTGGTCTACAGACTGAGTTCTACTCTGGTTCATATAATATGTATGAAGAAAGATATACAAGACAGAACACAGTTGTAAAAGTTACAGGAGAGTTGTTGGCAACTGGAACAACAATAACAGTACTTTGGATTGATGGAAGAATTAACACAATTAACACTCATTAATTGTTAGATCAATAAAAACCAAGGAAGGCATATTCAAAACTAATGAAAGAAACCTGATGAGAGACACTCTGAAGGCTAGGATCATGAAATTAAAAAAAAAAAAAAAGTGGAAATGGACTTTACTTTAGACTCACTAAGATGGCAGCCACAAAATGCATGTAATCTCAGGAGTCTGTGGAGGAAACAAACCTAGAATCATAAAAATTAAGAAAAATGGAAATTGCTCATCCTAATAAATAAATGATAAATCAGAAGAATAAACTGCATAAGGGATTGAAAGGAATGGGGGGATCTTCATACATTTAGACCACTCAATAGAGTATTAACTTTCATTTAAATAAAAACCTCACTTCTTCAGCACATGAAGGTACAGCGATGTAAGCCAGGGTTGTCACAGTGACTGTGGAAATATGATGCTATGTATTGCCTCTCCTTTCCCCATCTTTTCCATAGCTTCTTATCAGCTGTCAATGCAGATCAAGATTGTCATGTGTCCACACTCTCTTTCATGAAACATTAATTCTTTAATGCTCAGATTGGTGTTTCATTCACTTTATATGCTCTGATTATTTTTTTAGCCACATAACCACTCTTATATGAACAATCAATAAATATTTGTTGACTTAACGGATGCAGACATTCCATAAGTCATTAATTCATCTTTACTTTGTCAGCGTATCTCTTTCCTCCCACTATAGTACGAGAAGACTGTGGTGAGCCCTTCAGACTCTGGGCCTAGACCCTGCTGTGAGCCTCTGGCTATCGGGAGATCTTCTGAGCTAAACTGAGTCATAAATAATTAATGACTGCCCGAGAGCGGCTTGTTTACAGGGAAGCCAAAGCCCCTTGAAGGGATACTTCTTCTCTGGCTAAACCTTTAGCTGGAGAGCTATTGTCCTAAGCATCTAACTCCACTGGAGAGAGGCTGTCTCCCCTAGGTAAACATCCCACCTCAGCAGGGAAGTTGTCTTGCTTTGATACCTATCTCATTCAGGATGTTTTTACCTATGCATTGTCTCACCCTGTAATTAACACCTTGGTTGTAACCCCTGTAGCTGCACATAGCCCCCTGATGAAAGGGGTATAAGATGGGAGGGAAAAATAAAATTTCAGCTCCATTCCATCTGAGCACATGATACTGTGTGTGTCTGGCCTACTTCTTTTCCCTCGCGTCTCTTTTCCCCTCTCCTCATAAAACCCTTCAGTCCCACTCTCCATCCAGGTACTGTCCGACTTGCCAGGCCGGCCCTGGCAGAAGACTACGTGTCTCCTGGTTCCCTATGTACCCATGCTCTAGTCACTCTCTGTGTAGATAGTTGAATGTTCTTGCAGACATAAGCTATATTTAACTTTATTGCACGGCCAAAGACGTTCGATGGAGAGAATATTATAAGGAAGCACGCCATTATGAGGATCAGAGATGGTGGGCAGATCTGTTCTCCTAAAGACCCTGTGAGAAGGTAAGTAGAATATCACACTCGTCCAGAAAACCTAAGTTTCTCTCACACTTGCAATCAAAAAATAGTTGAACACACTAAAATAGCATGCTAAAATTATGAGGGAAGACAGAGTCAGAGTTACTCTAGAAATCTGAGTTTGCCCATTTACATGTATGACTACTACTAAGGACCAAAGTCCAAGGAATGCTCAGGAGTCTGTCTGTCGCTACTCACAAGCGTCACATGACACATGGACAACTGAAGTGATAATATACCACCACCAAGCCCGCGAAATTCAGAAACATGTGCACTGCTCAGAAGTGACTGCCAGAACAGTCTGAAAACACGATTCACATGAAGCTTTGAACATCCAAAGATGCTGTTTGTTCCCTCAGAACACTGTCTGCATCCATCCACATCCATCAGAGGCTCAGGCCTCCCGTGAGGATCTTCCCATGATCCATCAGGAAAGAGCCCGATTCTTCCTTTTGTAGACATAGGCGCAGTTGAAGAGGGTGCTGGGTGGCTGTTCTCCTTCTCCCAGCTCAGCAATGCCCAGGGGCTCATGGGAAAATCAGCCCGACAACAAACTCAGTTTTGCAGTCACAAATCCCGCAGAACATAGCTTGTTAGACAGCGTCAGCTACCCTGTTATAGCTCATGTTTCAGACAGCAAGGATTTGGTTTAAAGTGCTCTGTCTCCACACACCAGGAGCAGTTTCTCTCCACATAAAACAAAACTGTCAGAAAGTTTATCTTAATAATTAGCTTGGACTTATTGCTCTGAGACACTTCATCTTTCGCCTTCAGAGACTGGACACTTCCAAGGCCTTGTGAGTCCTTACGCACATCATTCTGAATTACGGTGGGATGGGGCAGAGTCTCCGCTTTTTCAGCATTCAAACCGTTCCTGCTGCTGCACATATTCTCTGTCACCTACTTGTGTATCTGTTGCATCGAGGAGCCCTGACCCAGCGTTTGAACCCTTGATACAACACCTCATTAAGGCCCCTATTTGTTTCCTAATACTCATTTGCTGTACCGGATGTTGATATAATTTTCCGTCTAATGTAATTTATGGATGGTTTATAGAACCCAGATTTCCTGGCTGATAACATCATGGAAAAGGGATCTGTTATACTATTTTTTAGTATAAACTTTTGCTCTCAAAATTAAATCTATAATTTGCCCATCTACCTTTCTTTACAACTCTGTCACATTCATCATCCAGAGATATTTATGTCTGCTTGTGTATACTTGCGATGTCCCTAGGTCTTTTTGTTAATGTAATTTGGTGTACTTTGTTTGGTGTTCTGCCCCCTCTCCCTATGGAGGTGAGGGTGGGGCACATGTGTGTGGGTGGGGGGGTGCATGTATGCATATGTAAGCATATGTGAGAAGGCCCAAAGTTGCTGTTGAAGTCTTCGTGGATTGCTCTCTCCACTTCATTTACTGAATTGGGGTCTCTCATTGAACCCAGTAATTACCAGTTCTAAGTAGTATAGATATCCAGCTTGCCCAATGATCCCCTGTGTCTGCTTCCAATGTACTGGCATTACCCTCCCACCTGTGGGGTCTTGGAGATCCAAATTACAGTCTTCACTCTTCCATGGCAAGGGTTTGGTTTACTGAGCCATCTCTCCAGGACTTGGTTTCGTTCTATAACCGAATTTCAGATTGCGCTGACAGGTATAGACAAGTTGTGTGTCATCTTCAAATAAGATGAAGACACAGTGACTCGGACAGATGTGACAGAACTGAGCAATTTCTTGGGATTCTGCTAGTCAGTTTTCCCACCCAGAGCTTACTCTTTACTGCTTGCGGTTCATTTGGCAGATTTGGCAGCATGCCCTGTTGTGACATTATCTCTTACTCTTGCTTTGCTTGGCAGAAGCCCTCAAGTTGTGCGACATCATGTGAGCTCTAATTTAAAAATTACAGTCAGAGATGACACACAGGGATTGAATTCTGTAGCAATGACTATAGCCGTGAGCTTAGATCCCAGTTTGTTTCTCTTGGAACTTAACATGTTCTAAATCTTCTGACCAAAAACTTAAAAACAAAGAAAAAATATTCTCTGTTGACTTCTGTGCCTACCCACAGATAAATCTTTAAAGTGCACATTGAATAATGGCAGCCAAGCCAACAGTGCAGGGCAATGTAAACACTTCAAAGAAAATAAAATTCAAGTACGGCCAGCTTGTTATTTGACACTGTGAGAACCTAGGCTGCGCCAAATACCAGGCCTTACTAACCCTCACCACATACCTGGCATCAGAATAAGTCACTCAGAAAGAGTGCAGCCAGCGCCGTGACTTTCTCTAAACATTTTCCCCAAGTGTCCTTTAGTGGAAGTTTGAATTTCACTTCTTCAGGCTAAAATGAAATTCCTTAAATCTTTCCTTGCATGACTTGTTTTGAAACAGAATAAGCTTTCTCCTTGATTGACCAAAATAATTATGCCTGTGTGCAGTTTCCAAGATTTAAATTGGGAATAAATCTTAGCAGGATAAAAAAAAAAAATCTGGCACTGTGTTTTGCTGGGTATAAGGAAATGGGGGCAGGGTGCTCAGTCTTTGAACGTGTTAAGGAGAGCCCAGTATTTTGGGATAGTAACTGCAGCATCCCCTTCTGAACCTCTTATTACCTCTCACCCCACATCACGAAGGCCTGAGCATGCTGTGCCTCAGCCAGTAGGAATACGTCCTTGTCTTTAGCCTCCTAAAGACTTCTCTCTATTCTCAAATTTTCCATATTTTCTACTTAGTTTTAACTTAAGCTTCCTATTTTTTGTAAAGCTGTAACTTTTGGGCATATTTAGAATTTTTGTTTTTTACAAAAAGTTTTACTTTTATTATTTTCTATATGTGTGAGTATGGGGGCGGGGGTTATGTACACATGATTGCAGATGCCCTCAGAAGCTGCTGGAGACAGATACCCTGGAACTGGATTGACAGGTAATTGTAAAATGTCAGTGTAGGTGCTGGGAATTGAACTCAGGTCCACTCAGGTCCATGGCAAGAGCATCTCTGCTGAGCCATCTCTCTAGCTTGATTGTGTCTTTTGACATAGTGCAAGAATCTAAATGTTTTCCTGAAATAGGCAATCTTAGCCTAATCCTATCTCTATTGAACTATTCTTTACTTTATGTATATATAAAGGTAAAGCAAACCCGTAGCATTATAATCAGGCATCGATGTGACAAGCTAACAAGGTCAATCAATGTCTTTATTAATAAGGCAATCTAAACAACTCTATTGGTATGAAAATGATTGAATGAAAAGTCATCAATAATTATTATATTACAGGAAGATTTTCTTAAAGATAGGAAAACTCAACTCATCCCTCCTCTCCATTAAATAAATATACATCTCGCCCCTACCCATAACTCTATGCCCCAAGCCTCCCATCTTTATCTTTCCCTAACTTGAAACTCTTTAACATGTCCCTGTCATGCCTGAAAGCTTTGAAGACTACTAATATTTCCCTAGAGGGATATATACTTGATGCCATTTTAACTCCCGAAAGGTGGAGCAGAAAGAGATGGCTTTAGAGTGGACAAACGTGGGTTCTGACTGTGGCCTACCTACCCAGCTGTTGGTTGCTTTGGATGTAGTAAATCACCATTCTGAATCTCGCTTTCCGTATCTGTCCGCTGGGAATCTCTGAGACACAACAGTACTCATGCGAATATCCTGATCTATAACAGAAACCCACGAGTGTTTGTGTTGCGAGGTTTTGCTGAAATACACAGGCAACAGATTCCAGAGAATGGCTGGGAAGGGAGTCAAAAGATGGAAATATGTTACTTAGAAATTTTGGACTTGGAAGTGAAGATAGTTTGAGGTTGTCCATCTCTAAAGAGAAGAGAAATGTAATTTTCTTGTTTATGGAAAGTCACATTACTTTAGAACGATGCATTACTGAAGATTGAAGTATAGGAATACATATGCCGACACTTGGTTAAGCAAGGGCACGGAGCATACACATGCTTGTATTTTCACGTAGCAATTACCCCACATCCTTTTCCCATGATCCTCTGGTGAAAAATAAGCAAGGAAACAAAAATAGGTTTTTGGAAATAAACTGTATAGAATTTGAACCTTAAGCATATCAACAAAAGGCAAAAGCTTGTGAGCATTATCCACCCGGGGGACAGGATCCTGGGAGACTACTCATCCCTCCCTCTTTGGAAGTCCAGAGCTGCACTGATCGCTCAGCCCAGCCCTTCAGCGTTTCCCAGATCCATGGGTTGCACTGTGTTCTCTCTGTGAGGTGCTGTTCTTGTTTTCCATAGTCACTTTCCAGTATCTGCAATCAGAAGACTGTAAACGAATAGAACCCTTACCTGATTGAAGCAGCTAAAGCTTCAGACACCAAGTAACTTGAGCTAGGCTTCCCAGCAGTGTAAGCAAAACACAAACTGAGCTAACTGGCTACACCAGCTGAGCTAACTGGCCTCTTGGTTCAAACTGCCTTCTCAGTACATACGTTTATATACATAGTTTTTGTGCTGCTCCCAACCTCGGTAACAGAAACTTCATATGCAGTGTGCAAGTGGTTAGAGCAGAGGCTCCTGAGTATTCAAAGTACTGAAAATAAGAAACTGTGAGTTCTCAGCAGTGTATGGTACATCTATATTGTCTTGGAAGAGGGGCAGGAAGGTTCTGAAGCACTGCCCTCTGGACATGATGTGGCCATTGTACACACGAGCCTACAGCAGGTGCGGTTACCCACACAAGACCAAGCCAGACCTCTGAGGCGTCACTCCTAGATAAGGAGCTATTGACAGGACATAGCTACCGGGGCAGAGAGAGCCATTTTTATTTGGGGGCAGTGGCCGCTGGTAGGTTTCCCATGCACCAGTGTGTGGCCCCATCACCAGGTGCATTCAGGCAGCACTAATTAGACTTGGTGAGTTAAAACAAACAAACAAATTTTTAGAAAGGAGAAGATGAAGTTGAGAAGCAGAGATGGGGAGGACCCTGGGTGGGGCTGGAGAGGGACAGTGGGGGAGGGTGGATAAGATAAAATACATTGCATACATAATGAAATTTTCCAAGAACACACAGTTTTTTTTAGAGAGGCTATCTCTCCTCAGAAGCAATTTCCTCACTTTCTACCTAAAGTCAGTTCCTTGTCTTTATTAGTGGCTCCCTACACTGTAAAGGTACTGAGCACGTCCTGTTTAGCCCGCTGCCGTAGCTTGCTTCAGACACTCCTTCAGCTCTTCTAAATCTCCATCTCCAGTAGATGTCTACTGGAAGATGAAGTTGAGAAGAAGTGAGGAGGAGGAGCCTGGGTGGAGCTGGAAAGGGACAGTGGGGGAGGGGTCTCTCTACGGGACCTCTACTGGAGAGGGAGATTTGCTAAACTGTTGGATGGAGACGGAGAAAATGAAACTGTTCACAAAGCACAGACTCCCTCTGCCCCAGTAGCATCTCCTGTCAGTAGCTCCTCATGTAGGAGTGAGAGCGATGAGGTCTTGGGCTTCCTCCTCCATTCGTGCTGTGACTGTCTTGATCTTGAGTGGGAAACCACACCTGCTGTAGGCTCGTGTGTACAATGGCCACATCATGTCCAGAGGGCAGTGCTTCACAGCCTTCCTGATCCCTCCTTCTAACTTTCTAACTCTGAAATAGCTTTCCCACCTTCATGTCTTGATCACAAAACATTTTTTGAATTTTGTGTTTCTCCTATTGTTCAAGGGACACGTCTCCCAACCTGATGCTGTTCTCCAGCTATTAATGTATCCAGAATCGTTTTTAACAACTGGCTTGAGACAGAGCTCCAATTTCATTTTCCCCATGAGAATTACAGTTGTTCCTGCTGCAATGTACTAGACAGTTTCTCTCTTTCCCAGTCATTTCCCATGTTCCTTCCACCATGCATCAAAACGCCATGGTTATGCGAGAGGTCTACTTTGTTGTATCAGCAGGCCATCTCTACACCACGCTATCTCTGAAATAGTCTTAGAACAATCATGTCTTGATCATAAATCTTTTTTCTTCCCCTCTACTTCTTCAGAAATGAATTGACTGTGTTTTTATTTTTGCTCCTTATTGGTCTATGTAGATTTTAGAGTCAATCTTCAAAAATGTTGGAATTAATCTTTTGCTGTTGATAATATCACCTAGTTTATGTGTACACATATTTTATATTTATCAATTTTGAATCTATAAAGTATGTTATATATATATATATATAAAGTTCTGCATTTATTATATGTAACTATTATAAAATTAAACATCTAAGTTATTTCAGTAGGAGCATTCTGGTAGTTAAAATTCTGCCACCATTCATGATTAATTACAGGATGGTGTTCTAGATATTAAACAATTTTATATACATGTTCTTTACCAAGCATTATATCATGAGAAAATTAAACTGTTCACAAAACAAAGGAAGAATGATAAAATGCACCTCAGGAACTGAAGTTTTAGATCAGCATTTCTCAACCTGTCTGCTGTGACCCCTTTAGGGGTCAAATGACCCTTTCACGGGGGTCACCTAAGACCATCTGCGTATCAGATATTTACATTATGATTCATAACAGTAGCAAAATTACAATTAAGAAGTAGCAAGGAAAATAACTGTATGGTTGGAGGTCACCACAACATGAGGAACTGCATTAAAGGGCCACAGCGTTAGGAAGGTTGAGAACCACTGACCTAGATGGAACAACTCTTCATCCTCTTCAAAGCAAGCTGCAGACACCATAACACCATCATCATTACTGAAAATAAAAATAGCCCTGTAGTTCACCTCTGCTTTAGTGATATATAACCGCAGTATTATCATTGCTATAAGAAAATTAAATCTAAATCCTCAGTGTATGATCAGCCCATATTTAAATGTCTCCCAACTATCTCTTTGTTTTTTATTCTCTGAACAAAACTCCAATTAAAATGTCCCTACTGTTGGTTGTTAAATCATTTTAGTCTCTTATAATTGAGAACAGTTTCAATATCTTTTTTCTTTTTAATAACATTAATGTTTTGGAGCGACCAGGCCAGACTTACAGAGCTCCCGCAACCTGAATTCACTTGACTGATTGTTCCCATCTGCGTGCCAGTCTCCTTCTTTCTTTTATCTTCTATTCCTATAAACTTGGAGTTTGGTATAAAGAATTAATTAGCTTCAGGTTAAGGATGCTGAATATGGAGAGTTTGTAGAAGATGCATTTTATGTTGTGTCACATCATGTGACAGAGTCAGACTGTCCTGTGTGAGATACGGCCAGTCTGAGCACTTGATTAAGGTAGTAAGAACTGGATATTTTCATTGTAATATTTTCTCTTTTTTAATTTATATACTTAGAAATTAGACTGTGTATCCATGTAAATATATGAATTTTAATTATTACTTCATGTAATTTTGTGTAGATTTGGTAATCTTTATCACACTCAAAAATTTTATCACAGAGTTGAAAATGGTGGACATTTTCTTCAGTTCTAATTGCTGCGTTTATTAGTGTGTAGGGAAATAGTTAGTCAATGAGAAAGAAATTATAATGTCTCTTTTAAAGTGGGTATATATTTACCCTTGGCATTTGCTTATCTGTTTCACAATGCACTTTTATAGCAATCACTTCTAATGGTGAGTTGGTCCATGAAAACCTTTCAATCTGACACCCCCCTCTTAGACTTTACATTCTTGCTTCCTACCATAAAAAAATGTGACCCAAGAGAACAAAACATTTTTCCAAACCAAGATCCCTGATCAACCATTTTGCAAACTATTATGATTGTCTTAGTAAGGAATTCTAGCGGAAACAAAACTCTGGATACCAGGTCCTTTGCTAATACAAGGGAGGCATTGCTGAAGTCAGCAGAAGAGAGTAGAGCTAGGAAATGTACTCTAAAAGGATGAGCTTTAGTTTTTTGCCAAAGTCAACTAACAGGGACCAGATTTACCATCTTGCTTAAAACAATCAAAAACACATTGAGCAATCTATACGGAACAATTTTCAGGGCTTTGGGTATAAAACAACAAGGGGTAGTGTTTCTATAACACGGGAAGCAAATGGGCTGAGCTCTGCACACTCAAAGCTTGTTCTCCTAAGAGAGTTTCCAGATCCTGTTTCAGAAGTCAGAGCCCAGGCAGTGTTCAGGTCCTTCCTTCAACAGATGAAGAGAAGAGGGAAATCCAGGGAGAACAAGGCAAACAGAGATTGTAGGTCAATTGATTAGGCTACATAGGAGAAAACTACACATTTTATTCTCAGATCTAGAGCCATTTGTATGATAATTACCCAAACTGGGAAAGAGCTACCCAAAGAATTCAGGCTAACAGCCCATGACACAGGTAAATGGCTGAAAACAGTGCCTGTCCTCACCGAGCTGGTTGGAAAGCACCCTAGTTTTGGAGTCACTGAATAAGGTACACAGAAAGGCTTGTCTCAGTCCTATGACATGGTGCTTCAGCAACCCCACCCAAATCATCTGGAAACAACGCTCTCCAAGTTTAAACTACTTTCCTGTAACTCAACTGTCCTTCAGAATGAACGCCAAGACCAAAGGACTGAAAACTTTCTAGCACCCAACATGCTGGCATTCCCAAAGTCTGCAATATAAAAACTAAAGGACCTATCATAAACACGAAGAATGAGGGATAAAAGAGTTTTAAAAAACATCTCAACTGAGAAGATACATATTAAAGTTACTAAGAAAGGGCAAAAAACCGTTATTATAACCTACATATATTAAACGTGTTAAGCAGAAATATAAGTGTAGTATAGACAATAATAGAACTTCTAGAAACCAGAACTAGCCTGAGATGAAGCTGCATCAGGTGGAATAAGACATCAGGAAGAACAACCGGAAATGACGGTGATCTTGAAATCATAACAATAAAATTCCAATACAAACTACAGGGGGAAATAATTACAAAAATTAAAGTCCAACAATGCATTGTGGGAAAAACATTAAGTGAGTTATATATGGACAATTGAAATCCTATTTAAATGGGTCACAAAATGTATTGAAAGAAGCCATTGCTACTGAGTTTCTGAATTTGGTAAAGACTGAGGACCCACAGACTGTAGGATGCCAGAATTACACAGATGCACATGGTCCGTTTGTTCAAAATTGGTGATGCAGAGAAGGGCGTTAAAGCATCCAAAGAAGGAAGAAATACTGCAAGTGAGACCACAGGTAGGAAGGGCAGAACCCTCAGGAACAGGAATGGGTGGGAAGAGCAGTCCAACAACATCTCTGAAGTACATCGAGGAAAAGCTATCACACCGGAATGCTGCACATAATCAAACCATTGACTCCCAAGATCCAAGGCCATTCCTCCAAAACAAGAAAGAAATCCTTAACCACGCTAAAGCTGGAGATCCTCCACTGCAGAAAAATATTGAAGTCGCTCCTTCAGACAGAAAGAAAACAACACAAGGTGGAGCATATATTGCCAAACAATGAGGAAGCAAGTGCCTTGGATAGTGGTGGCTGTGTGGACAGACCTGGAATCATTTCTACTTTCCATTTCTCCTGAGATTAATTTTAATAAAAAAATTAATAATAATAATAATGTATTTCAGGGCTAATGCCGTCTGTGAATGAAAAAATGCATTAATGCCAGGAAGGGAGACAGAGTCAAAGAAAAGTACTACAATAAGATCTTTACAGCATGTGTGAAGTAATAAGGACATTTCAAACTTGTCTGTGAGCACATAAAGATGTGTTCCACCAACACTACCACTAGTGTCTACTAGGACAAAAAGTTACACTGAAGCAAATGAGCCAACAAAAGAAATATCACTGAAACCATCAGAAGACATTAAAAGGAGGGGAAAAGAGCAGAGCAGACAGTTGGAGATGATTCAGTAGAAACCTGGAGGCTGACCCCCTTCCTTCTCTGTCCTGGTCATGTAGCCTTGTTCTCCAAATAGCACTCCTTTCCCAAAGCCTGCCCTGCCCCTAACCGATCTCCTTCTTTTTGACTCTTGAGTATCCAGTCCTCTAACCTCCAGTTCTCATTGGTTTTTTCAGGATTTCTCACTGAGAAGAAGACATTCTAGATAGACTGAATAGTATTGGTTGTGTTCCACCCTTGCAAGGGCCTCATCACATTACCTTTTATTCTTCTCAGTTCCTTTAAGCTTCTTCAATGATCTAGAACCTACCGTCAGTGTTTGGACTTTATATCTCCTTTATTGCCCTATTCTATGTAAGTCCAAGGGCTATGCATGCTGTAAATTCTCTCAAACCCATCACTTAGAGAAACGCACGCACAGGTTTGGTTTTAGGCAGCCGCCGTTGTCGACAGGAGTCTTCCTGTCGTCCCTGCTCTTACCCATTCTCCCTGTGCACGTGGCAGCTTCCCTTCCTGCAGCAGACGTCTTAGCAGGAGCAGCGGTATTCTTGTTGCGCGTTTTAGTTAGCGCTGTCCACTGTATATCTGGGTATCTGGGCTTTCCCTTCCTTCTTGAAGCACTTTCTTTCCCAAGAAGCTTTGACACACCCGTCCCCTGTGTCCCTCCCATCCACTGGCTGTTCCTTGAGCTCTTCTTCTACCTGTTTCTGATTCAGCCTCCTGTCAGATGTTGACTTCTTCACTCTCTAAACATTCCCCCCTTTCATATCACTTTCTGTTTATTACACTAGTTATTGTCAAAATATTTTCCTAAATGTCCTGCCCAAACCCCAGAGCGGGCACCCACTGCCTATGGGACATTTCCATCTTTTATTCCAAAGACGCCTCAAAGCCGTTAACTCCCAAACCAAATCCATCACAACCGTTAATAGTTCTGCCCATCCTCTTAAACACGTGTGACAATGGTTATTCACCAACCATTATGTTACTCAACCCTAAAATCTAGCAACCATGGCCGCTGCTGCTTCTTGGTCTTCCCACCATGACCTCTGCTGACAGTCTGTTTAGCATGGTTAGCATCCTCATGTACTTAGTTCAGTCTTATCACCTCTCTCAGATTATTACCCAGCATCCTATCTTCCTGAGCACAATTTCTTAGGGCCAATCAATAATTTAAACAGCAGTCAGAGTAAATATTATGAACTGTAGCTTAATTATTTCTCTCAGCTCAATTGAATAACTCAGCCTATTCTTAGGATAAAGTCTAAATTCCTTAATATAGTTTACGAAGCCGAAGTCCATAATCTATCTCCTGTCTACTAACAGTCTCTTGAGTCACTACTCTTCCACCTCACAGTCCACACTCATCCTACTGAATCTTGTTCAGTGTTTATAACCAACCTCAGATCTTCGCTCACACGGTCCTTCTTTTCCTAAAGTTAACCCTGATGATCTTGGCTCTTCCTTCTTCATAGAAGCCATCTGTGGTCCCGTCCCATTTCAGGATGGAGCGTCTCCCTTTGGTTCCATGATACTTGCCATTTATCTTCATGAGAGGTATAGGTCTATGGAGATATATTAGTGTGGTAATTGTAGTTTATTGTTTACAGGGCTGTATTCTCGGTTGTAGATGTTATTTGAGAGAGCCGTCTTCACGTGTATAAACCTGGCGTATAGGTACTTATTGATCAGCCATTGAACTAATAAGTCCAAAAGTGTAACCTTGCATTGTGTTCTTACTCTCAGCGCTTCAATTTCTATTGATGATACTCTTTGTAGGATCAAAATCCTCCTAGATCGTATGATTCTAAGGCTTATGAGATACTATCAACCAAAAAAACAAAACAACAAAACAAGGTTGTCTTTATTAATTTGGGATGTTTAAATATCCCTTAAAGTAACAAACACATATTATTTCTGAATGAAAGTGAAGCCTCTTTGGTTCTTTTCTGGAGGTTATAATAGTTAGTTGTGGTTATTGAGCGCCCACTCTGTGCCCATCAGTGTGCTGGGAGTTTTCTGGGTAATGTTATTCAGTCTTCCTAGCAGCCTGGTGAGATTACTGGTATCCATTTTAGGATGGCAACAGGCACATAAAGCTTTAGTAATTTCCTTGGAGCTGGTGACTAGTAAGCAGCAGTGGCCCGTAGGCCCATCTGTCTGGTTGCAGAATTCTTCTAACTACTATGGTTTACTACCCTTTAGTTGTCCTAACCCGAGAGCTTTTGTGTGTAAATGTTCTTACTACCCTCCTTTGACTACGTTCTCACTCCTTATTGTATTTACACGTGAGTATGGAATCAAGTCCATTTACGTTCTATAAACCAACTCAGAATAAATGTTATCCACTGAAGCCAACACCAAAAATGCTCAAGTCTGTTCTTACCGTGAGGTAGACTGATACCATTGATGTGCGGTGTCAGTCTAAATAATTTTGAGCAAGAATGCATGTAGAATTGAACTCCCTCCTAAATCTCAGTACTAAGACTTAGTCACTAACTGATTTGCAGGGTCCAGCGCAAAATGGAAATGCCAGGCCCTCGCTTGGAAATTAGTGACAACAGAACATTACACCAAGCATGAAACTTCCTAAGCACGTGGCCCTTTGCCCAGGAGGCACGTCTGTGAAGCTGGTGCTGCTGAGACCCTCTGAAGGAACCCCATCAGGCGATGGTTTCCAGCTACCCCTTTGCCTGCCACTGCTTCTGTCTTCAGAACAATGCTGCTTAAGTACATAGGACTAAAAATTGTATTTTCAATTTCAGAACATCAACTTTACATTGTTTAGGATAGAAGCCCTCACTCATGTTATCCTGGCATAGGATGTTCATAATCAAAAAAGAATCTATAAAATACAAAAACAATATTTGGGTTGGAGAGCTGGCTGGCTGGGTTAAGTGCTTGCCATTAAAGCATAGGGCCTGAGTTTGGATCCCCAGCAAGTCCATCAAAAGCTTTACGTGGGGACATACACCTATAATGCAGTACTGGGGAGGCAGAAACAGCAGTGTCCCCAGGGTTTATTGGCCATTCTAGCTAATGTGTGAGCTCTAGGCTTAGTGAGAAACTCTGTCTCAAACAATAAGGTGAAGATCAATTGAAAAGAGCATCTGAGGCTGGCTTCCACACAAGTACACGCACACACAGAGTATTCATTAGCCACTACGATATCTATAGTTCTATGCAATAGCAATAAGTGATTTTATTTTACCAAGGAATAAACAGACTGAGAGCTATTAGGTGACTTCCATAAAACCACTTAGCCAGTAAATTGAGGAGCTACTAGTTAAGTCCAGAGCCACCTGCTGCCAAACAGCGTGGTTTTTCCATTATGCCACGTCCCTCCTTTTATAGCAATGGAAAAACCACAATCAGTCACGGACCAACAAGTAGAATCGTAAGACATTTATTTTTGGCTTTAAAAAAAATTTAAGCTTGCTCTTGTTTCTCTGTGTCTTCTCTGTGTATCTGTGATTCTCCAAACATGGGCACAGTCCTGGAGACACGCAGGACAATATGTGATTTAAAAAGGATTGGAGGGGAGCATCAGCTGAGACTGAGTGAGCTCTCCATTGGGAATGCTGTCGTGGTCATTCTCAAATATCAGGGCAGATGCAGTCTATTAGGCATTACAACGCCAGCTGTTGTTTTATATCACTAGACTTGTAACCAACTGGGAAAAATCTACTTCTGCCAAGAGGCGAGTCTCCAGGCTCTGCAACAAATATCAATTCCAATTTGGTTGAAGTGATGCAGGGTCATTTTATTTCTCTTTCTTATGGTTTCCGAAGTGATTCTCTGTACGTTGGTTGGAGCCCGACCTGAACTATGTCACATTTTCCATTTAGATGTGAGAAGATGTACACTTACATGGACCCCTAAAACACAGTCGGGCACAGACACATTTTCCATCAAGACCTAAGACTCTGGGTATCTGCACTTGTCCTCGCATGCAGATCAGGGCATAAAACTGGCCTGGGATTTTGAGCTCAGAGCAGTACGTGATTTGCAGAACCAATCATCTTGCCTTGGAAAGGGAAAAGAAGAATTGCAATCTGTTGCTCTCTCTGGTGAACAGTTACAGTGTCCAGTTGATTTTATTACCAATCTAGAAATTCACAAGTGGCTCTCCTTGGCAATTTGATCTTGAGTCTGACAGCCATCTGATGATTTCATAGCATTTTAGAATCATGAAGTGTTAGCCTTGGAAGGGACCTTAGATAATATCATCTAAATGTCTCCTTTTACAAAGATGTTCAGGGATGTTCGGGGTGGCAGCACTCACAAAACTGGCAAACAAGCCAGTGCTGGGTCTGAGTTTCTATTTCCATTACTCCATACCTATACCTGTCTCTTCTGCTTGGTTCATGCAAATTCCATTTGTTCTTGCTCTGCACACAGTTTCCATTTCAACAGAGAAGCTCTTTGAGTGGGAAAACTTAAATGAATATAGTTTTAATTACAACATTAAATAAAACATTAAGCATGGTGCTATCTCCATATGCACCCTTAAGCCATTCTTGAAATCGTGGATTAAGCCAACAAAGATCTGTTGGCCACTGGTAAAACATGCTGGATTTCTATGAGGATAAGATTCATTGCTTATTTCTACTAAAACATAATCCCCTAACCTAAAGGAGATTAACATCTGGAGGCCTGGGTATACAAATAATAATTTTAATAATTGTTCAATTTACATCGGTATGCATGCATATATCCTGGTGGTTAATATGGATTGTCAACTTGACAGGGTCTAGAATCACTAGGAGACAAACTTCTGGGCATGTCCGTGGAAGAGTTTCTAGAATGGATCGAGGTGGGGAGACCTGCCCTAAATGTGAGTAGCTGCATCCCAGGGGCTGGGGACCCAAACTGCATAAAGATAAAGCGAGCTGAGTACCAGCTCACCTTCTTTCTGCGTCTTGGTCCTGGATGCCATGCGACCAGTTGCCTCTCACTGCTGCTGCCTTGCCTTTAGTCCCCTGCCTTCAGTCCCCTCGATGCCTCCAGTCCCCTTGACGCCTCCAGTCCCCTCGACGCCTCCAGTCCCCTCGACGCCTCCAGTCCCCTCGATGCCTTCAGTCCCTTCGACACCTTCAGTCCCCTCGATGCTTCCTTCTTGAAGTCACTCTTCTCACATCAGTGAGACGGTAACTCACACACGCGTGCACCATAAAGACACCGCAGGAACAAAAACAAACCTTGGTAAAAGGCTTTATGATGTATGTCAAATGTGCAATTAGATGTACCGATTCCACTGTGAGGGACAGCATCCCAGACTGAGACAGGAGCAGAGCGCAAGGGCCGTGCTCTCATCTGAAATCCCTGAGGGTGGGCTGCGCAGAAGTTAAGCGGGATATAGGGTAAGAGGGCAAACGTTCTGCCACATCTGAGAGACGACGAAGCAGAATACCCTCATGTAAGTAATCAGAGTATCTGGGATGATTCAGCCTGTGTGATCTGACATGGTACAAAAACTGTACCAGGGAATCAGGAGAACAACGACAGTTAGTACATAGTATAAATTTGTTTCTGGGAAGCACATTTGTTTCAGCCACCGAGAGCATTTGTTGCTCCTTCTGGTTTGATTCCCAGAATCCACACAGTGGCTCACGACTATTTGTTTCTCCAGTCCCAGGGGATCCAGTGCCCTCTTCTGACCTCTGCAGGCAACAGGTACACACAGTATACATACATACGTACATGCATGCATACATACAGATATACATACATGCAAGCAGGCAAAATGCCCATACACATAAAATGATAAAAATAAATAAATGTTTAAAATAAAGTTATTTCCACCCATGTCAACGAGGCAATCCCATTAACTTCTATTTCATCACCTTCAACTCCAAACTCAACTTATAGAAAACTAGGTTCTAATTTGTTTTTTAATTCCTAGGGTGATTTGAATGAGAAATGTCCCCCATATGTTCATGAATTTCAACACTTGGAATCTGTTGGGGTTGTGCAACCTTTATGAGGTGCACCCTCGATAGAGAAATACACTATTGGGGGGGTGAGGTTTGAGAATTTACAGCCTCACTCTATGTCCTGTGTGTGGATCAGCCTGCTTCCTGCTCTTGACACCATTTCATGCCTTCTTGGTTAACTTTCATTTCAAACGGTAAGCCAAAATAACTTGTACCTTTTATCAGTTGCTTTTGATCATGATATTTTATCACAGCAACAGAAAAGTAACGAATACAAATGCCAAAACTTGATCTTGTCACAGCTCTGCACGTCTCTGTTAGCTGGCAGCACCATTCCCCCAAATGTCTGAGTTCCTAATGCCTCTCTCTGCTCACACACTATGTCTAATCTCCCAGGAATCCCTTTTGCCTCTACACACACAACCCTCCAGCATTTAGACACTACTTGTGGCATTCATGGCTCCCCCATCACAGCTTCTGAGGTCTCTTGGCTAGGTTCTCACAGCAGCCGCGATAGCCTCTTAAGACTTTCCCTATGGCTGCTCTTGGCACTGAGTGGTCTATCCCAAGGACTGTGGCTGAGAAGGTTACGGCACCACGCCCTTTCTCCAAGGACACTTAGTAACATCCAGACGCACTTTTTATTTTCTCAAGTAGAGAAGGTGGTCCTCTAGGCATCTGGTTCATAGGAAGAGGGTAGGGGTGGCTCCAGGCATCTGATGGGCAGAGAGCAGGGTGGCTCCAGGCATCTGATGGGCAGAGAGCAGGGTGGCTCCAGGCATCTGATAGGCAGAGAGCAGGGTTGGCTCCAGGCATCTGATAAGCAGAGAGCAGGGTTGGCTCCAGGCATCTGATAGGCAGAGAGCAGGGTTGGCTCCAGGCATCTGATTGATAGGAAGAGGGTAGGGATGGCACCAGGCACTATAGAATAAGTTATACAGCAAAGCAAGAAATTGCTATGAAATATTAATAATGCTGAGTTTGAGAAACTTTGATAACTTGTCATTTTGATAGCTGCTAGGCCAATTTGTTTAGTCAAAGAAAAAACAAAGCTAATTCTGAGTAAGATATTGTGTTTCACAGGTAAGTACATGTTGTACGTTAGGCATATTCCCATGCATACCTCCATCCCCTCTCCCTTCCCCCCTCCCGCTTATGCTGGTCACCTTTGTCCCCTAGACAGTTTCTCTTCTCTTTCATGTCATGCATACATACTTGAATTCATTTATCCCTCTTCAAGCTAGAAAAGCCATAGGAGAGAAACATATTTCATTTTTCCCGAGACTGACTTAGTTTATTTTCTGTGGTCACCTACATTTGTATCTATTTTCTGTAAATGGTATATTCTCTCTTCTCTATGGCTGCGCTGGATCGTTTTCTCAACTTGACATACATTGAGTCATTTGGGAAGAGGAAACCTCAACTGAAAAGATACCCCCAATAGATTTCCTGCGGGGAAGCCCGTGGTGCGTTTTCTTAATTAGTGATTGATTGGGAAGGCCTGCCCCCCGGGCAGGTGGTCCTGGTGTGTACAGGAAAGCATGCTGAGCAAGCCTTGGTGAACATACCGGTGAGCAGAGATCCTCCATGGCCCCTGATGCAGTTTCTGCCTCCAGGTTCCTGTCCTGCATTCCACAGAGGATGATCTGACTACAAGCTGTAAGAAATCCTAAGGCAGTGGCTTTAGATTTTTCACTGTATCTGTACACGTTCTCTCTCTATTCTCTGTTGATGATTTCATACATTCACTACCGTGAATAGTGCTACAATAAATTTGATGTGCAAGTGACTCTAAAATATGACAAATTGGGGTCCTTTAGGTAAATACTCAGGACTGGTACAGCTAGGTCATATGGTAGATATAGACAATGAAAAATTTAAAAGGATAAAAGAAATAGGGAGAGAGAGGAAGGAAGGAAGGAAGGAAGGAAGGAAGGAAGGAAGGAAGGGAAAGAAAGAAAGAAAGAAAGAAAAAAGAAAGAAAGAAAGAAAGAAAGAAAGAAAGAAAGAGAAAGAAAGGGAGGAAGAGAGAGGGATGCTCACGAAGTAGAAGCAAAGAAGAAATGTTAAGAAGTGTTGGAAAGAGAATAATGGAATACTAGTTACATGAAAGCAGGGGTGATCAGGGATACAGGAAAGGACGGTGGGAAGAGGATGAATTACCACGAAGCACAATGTCACATCTGTATGCAAATGTTGTGATGAAACCCACGACTTCATATATTATCTTACAGATTAAAAAAGTGGGGAAAACAACCAATTGTGGGCCTAATGCTGTTAGAGGTCATCAGCTCTCCAGCAGCACACTCACTGCATTCCAGATACGTGGCCTCGGCCTCCTTGCTACCCCTTGAACGAGGTGTCTAACGGCCTTGGAGGGCTTTCCTCTAACCAGGCACTCACAAGGCTCTGACTGCTTTCAATCTTGTCCACTCTTTCCAGAGAGAATTACAAGTTGTCCAACCATGGTTTTGACTCTCCTTGTTCTGTTTTCTGCTCTCCATAGTCATGACTAACTTTTACTACACTCTAAATTCCCTTTGGTAGGTACGCTTTTCATTGTCTGTCTCTGGAACACAGCTCCATAGTGTCCGTGTATTCAATTTATCTGAGTCTGGTGCCCGCATAGACGTAGACTTAACAGATTTCTTGATTGAGTAATGATGGTTCAATGAGAGCAAAAAGCCTACCAGAAAAAAGTGGATATTTTAATATAAACAGACTCAGCCATTTTAATTATAAACCTTAAGAAGAAGACATGCTGAGCCCTGTTCTCTGGGTACACAGGAAGTTTAAGAGATTTGTTCAGAGTCCATAGCCAATAAATATGGAAGCCAGGACTCACAGGTGGCAAAATTGGATAAATAAACAAAGCTAGCAAAATTCTAACCTAAAAGAATAGAAACAGTGAGCAGAAAAGAACTGAGAGTGAGAGGAGAAAGATCAGACATTTGAAGAAAACTACAAAGATGGCAGGAAGTTAGAGCCAAACTGTCCTTATTTAATAGGTGAGGATATTGAAAATTAGGGGGCAATTATGGAGTCCCCTTCAAAGCAGCATTCAGAGCTGAGACTGTAACTCAGCAATACAGTACTGGATTCTGTCCTCAGAACTGGAAAGACCCTCGTGTGTGTGTGTGTGTGTGTGTGTGTGTGTGTGTAACAAGGACATTCTATCGTAATATAATGTTTATTTTAACACACCCACATACCCTCACATGGGTGTGTGTGTGTGTGTGTGTAACAAGGTCATCCTACTGTAATATAATGTTTAACACACCCACATACCCTCACGTGTGTGTGTGTGTGTGTGTGTGTGTGTGTGTGAGACAAGGTCATCCTACTGTAATATAATGCTCACTCTACCACATCCATATCTCGCTCATCTTTCTATGGAAAATGGAGAGACTATACAAATAAAATTGATGGCTGTGAAAAGGCTAAGGAAGCATAAGAATTTGATTTAACTGAAGAGTCAAGAAGTGACTCTTCCACATAATAAGCTATGATTATCAGTGCGTTTTCAATTTTACATGAAAAAAATTAACTTTAAAAAGTGTGGTTAAATATTAATGCTTTAGAACAATCTGCTTTAATTAAAAAGCTATTTGATTATGCATTGTCAATAGGTAAATATATAAGCCAGAAACTTTTGGTAGAAATAGTCTCCTTAAAATGGCTAGAAGCCATACATTTCTGCAGACTGTGATTCACAGCTTTAATCTAGCAGGTAGGTATTGAATTACATTTTTCATTTATTTAGTTTATTTATTTGTTCATAGATAAATATCATTTCTATTTGTTTAGGCTGAGAAGTATTGTACATGCCATATACACACACGTGTGACTTGCCCCTTGCCGCTGATGTGCCAGGGATGGGTCCTCAGATCCAGATTGTGACTCCAACTTACCCAGGCCTTCCATGGCACCCAGAAGTGGGTGGCCCTCCAAGCCCAGGGAGAAACGGTTCGAGTCCCAGGACCTCCGCTGTTTTCTGTTAGAAGCACACCTGTAGCACTTGGGATTCCAGCTGCCTGCGTGCAACCATGACAGCTACGAAGTGGAGACACGTACAAACTGGACTCCACAAACCTTGCCCTGAGGTTATAGTTGGAATTGCATTATAAAAGGGCAACTAAGAAATGTGAGTTCTTTCAATTAAAGTTCAATATAAATAATTGAAAAAATATTTTCTTAAAGGTGACAACATCACCGCCTCAGGACAAGTCACACTTTTATTACAGTTGTAAGGAATGCCCCCTGATTCCAAAGCAAGACCTCTGCCTCCCTGAAACGGAGCATCTGGGCATGCGCATCATGCAACATGGCTAGCTTTAGACCTCGTTCGGAATTAAAGTAGCATAGTGATACATGGCCTTTCTGTACTTTGTGCCTTCCTGCTTATGGTTTCCACAGTGTCTCCCAATTATGTACGGAATCTCCAAGTGGCAGATAGGCGGATAAATCATTTCCCCACCACAGTCCCTGTCACGTATCTTCTGTGCTTTCCATGCGTGTAACTTCTCTCCGCTTGGCCCAGCCCCACCTTTCCCACTAGTGGATATCTTTTGGCAAAGCAATGGGAACAGTGCCATTAGCTGCCGTCCCTGCAACACATGGTGCTGTGACCAAATCAGTATTACATGGTACAGAATTCTGTTGTCCTGCCCTCAGGATTCCAGCACCTTCTGTGTTCTAAGCATGAGTAAACTGTCTTCATTACAAGTCTAACAGCTGGTGCCAACTTCATCCTGCACAGGAAAGTTATTTTTGTTCCATAAAAATACTCTAATAAACAGCCTAGGCTAGGAAGTAAGAATTTGCGTCTTACACAGGTGTGACTGTGACTAGGAGAAGCCCACGGATAAATTCTTATGCATGAGCTTGTTTTGCTTGGAGAAGGAGGGAAAGAGAGGGTTGGATGAATAAAGTGCCCAGCGGGCTCGGTTTATGTGGCCCAAGGGACCAATGGAGGCTTCCCAAACATGGAGATATTTTAGAGTGGAAAAGCCTAAGGTATAATTAGATGTTTTCAACTCTGTGGCACAATGCTTTCTTCTGTTTCCCACTTACTAGCTCCAAATAAATGTGCATACTAAAATTATTCATAAATACTGTGAGAATATGAGCCCAGAGGGGGAAGAAGCTATGTTTAATATTTGGGGCAGTGGGGCATACAACAAAGTTTCAACAAAAGGAGGTGATCGTTGACTATCAGTACAACTCCCTATCCTAACTCTGCCAACAAATTCCCAGAAATAGTGGAAACGGTTTTTGGATTCCTGTGGCCCATGAAATGGGTAAGGGAGTTTAATGGTTAAACTATCACAGGAACAAACTTCTTTGCTGGTGTAGCTCCACCCCATTGTGAACACCTCTGACACTAAACCTTATGAAAACTCACCCAAGTCCTCTGTCTCTACCTAGTTTGTTCCCAAAATGACCTATAAAACAGAAGCTATAGTACTCATCAAAGAAAAAGAAAACACAAAGTAGCCAGGTGAGGTTTGCTGGAGGAGGAGGAGGAGGAGAGGAGGAGGAGGGGGAGGGAGGAGGGAGAAGGAGAAGGAGGAGAGGGAGAAGGAGAAGGAGGAGAGGGAGAAGGAGAAGGAGGAGAGGGAGAAGGAGAAGGAGGAGAGGGAGAAGGAGAAGGAGAAAAACTCAGTGGACAAAGGGTTCTCAGTGGAAGTGGAGTTAAGAAAGCAAATCCTACTAGAATAAGAGCTTCAGGTTTCAAGGTGATTGACACCTGGGGTCAGGTTCTTTGTACTATTGGGATGGCTGTGGGTTTTGTTTAGCCTCTAGACACCACATGCCCGCAACAGGCACCTAATTGTGACAACCAAAAAGTCTTAATACATTGTCAACTATTTCTTGGAGGGCAAAATCATCTCAGTTCAGAATGACTGAAACAAAAGGGGGAAAAAAGACGAACTATCATTAAAAGTTAATCAGAGAAGACAAAAGAAATGCCTACACATGATTGCCATTGTTGTCGTTTTAAACCTTTATTTGGAAAAAAAAAGTAACAAGATGCATTGAAATGTATCCCTTGAGAAGTACTGCTTTTGGTGCACTTCTCAGAAGCTTTGAAGTTTTCACTATCCATTCATTTATTGAAGGACAACTAAATTGTTTCCGTTTCTTAGCTATTACGAATAGGGCAGCTATGAACAATGCCAAACAGTATCTGTGGAGTAGGATGTCTAGTCTTTGGGCATATATCAAGGAGTTGTATAGCTGGGTCATATGGTATATTGACTTTTAGTTCTTTGAGGATTCTTCAGTACATATTTCTAGAGTGGCTGCACCAATTTGCATTCCCAGAAACTGGGAGTGAGGGTTTCTCTTTCTCCACAACATCACCAGCATTTGTTATAAGTTGTTATATTGACCTTCGCTACTCAACTGGAGTGAGATGAAACCTCAAAATTATTTTAATTTGCATCTGTAATTGCTGAGGATGATGTACCCTTTGTGATATATTTCTTAGCCATTTTTATTTCTTCTAATGAGAAATTTCTATTAAGACCCCTAACTCTCTATTTCCTTGACTCTTCAGTTTTTAATTCCATGTATATTAATTCAGGATATTAATCCTCTGCAATGTGTATAACTGTCCAATATTCTCTCCCATTCTATGGGTCTCTTCCTCACTCGATTTACTGTTTCCTTAGCTATACAGAAGCTTTTGAGTTTTATCATGGCTCAGTTGCTGATTGTTGGCCTTAATTCCTTGGCAAGTAGAGTCCTGTTCAGAAAGTCCTTTCCTAAACCTGGTCTTGTATTGCAGGGTACTGCTTATGTTTTCTTCTAGAAGTCCTTTGTGTTTCAGGCTTCACATTGAGGTCTTTGATCCACTTGTATGTAATTTTTGTGCAGGGTGATATACACAGGTCCTTTTTTATTCTTCTGTGTGTGGCATCTAGTTTTTTTCCAGCAATGTTTGTTGAAGATACTGTTTCTCTAGTTTGAGTGTGTGTGTGTGTATGTGTGTGTGCGCGCGCACTCTTGTGTATACATGCATCTCTGTGTAACAAATATAATTTTAAAATTGGTTATCAATTTGAGGGGGATTATGGAAGGGGTTTGAGGAAGGGTACTTGGGAGGAGTTGTAGGTTAGTAAATGGAGAGAGAAGTCATGTAATTCTATTCCAGTCAAAATATTTTTTAAAAGGTACTTCGGCTTTAAGTTTTAAAGTGAAAACTACAAACAGGTGCATGTTATCGTGACACAGCAGTGAAGAGAATGTGAGCACCTGCTATTGTGCACGAGGCGCTCTTCAACCATGAGCTCCTTCTGCTTGCAAGGGCTCTTTGAAGTCAATGTGCTTACTCCACTTTTTAGGTTAGGAAAATGAGTCTCAAAAGTAAATTCTAAAAAAAAAATCTATCAATCCTGGATAGATGAGCGCGAGACTCAGATCTGCATCTCACTGGGGAAGCTTCCTTGTCCACCACAATAGTTCTTACCTTTCCAAGAGGAAAGGCACATATCTGACCTCAAAGAATGCATTCCCTCCAACTGAGGTGAACGGGGACAAGGGAGCTGGGAATTACACCATTTCAGACGCTTCCTGAAACACTTAAGATCTGATCAGCAGAAAATATGCTGTTGTTGACATGACCTGTGTTTGTGAAATTTGCACAATGCCTTAGAGAAAGGAGCTACAGGGAAGAAGAGACCTTTCCTTAGAAGTTTCAGGCTTCATGCAATTCTTTCCAGATCCACCATGTGGTATTGTTGTGCAATTAAAATAACTGCTTCCCTTAGCAATCTGGCTTTAACCAGTTCTAATCTAAAGAGAATGTTTTTCTGACCCAAATTGTGTCCATTCCATAGTCTTTGCCTATCCCCACTTAAGTGGGTCTTTTTCTGCATCTCAAATTTCTCCAGAAGCTGAGAGAAATGGCTAGCCAAATACATTCATTTAGAAAACCCAGTAGGGTACATTTTCCCATGATTCAGTGAAGATGAGCAGTTCTGTATTTGTTGGCTGACTACCTTCTGTCTCTGCACTACACGGGAGAGCAAAGTTGAGTCCACAGGCACCCTTCAGGAGAGGCGCCATGCCTTGAGTGTGGGGTAATGTCACTGGAGCCAGTTCTGTGATGCTCTCCAGCCCTTCCATCATGAAAGCCACATAAAAACATATGAAGAAATTAGGTCTTGCTTTGTAACTCCCTAGAAGAGAATGATGACTGGGGAGAAGGAGCACAGGGAGTATTGAAATTTGCATCGAAGTTATGGAATCTTCTCACAAATCTCTGGAAAGTTTCAGGCCTCAGGTACTTCTTCTGTGTTTGAAGGTTTACCTTTGTTGTCATCTGAAGGGATTATTAAGCTTTTGTTGGCTTTTCACTGTTTTGCTCTTACACCTGGACACCCTGTATGAACTCCTCAGATACCATCTGAGATAGAGGCGACCACTCAGATCAAATATAAGGACATACATAAGACAAATAATAATAACCCTGAACATGTTTGTGCTGAGACATTTGCAGCATACTCTGTCCTGCGTTGTCTGCTTCATGCTCAGTGTTCTGAAAGGCCTGTATGGCGGGGCAAAGAGTACAAAGGTTCCTCCATCTTGCTGATGCCATTTCAGGATTAACTAGAATTTGATCTTGCTGGAGAATTCTGTGGAAAATTACCCAAAGTCAAGGTAAACTGCTTGAATAAGTGAAGTTCCCTCCCCACAAAACTACTCAGCCCGACGCCAGGATGTGGTTTCTTCCTTCAGAAACCCCATGCTCTGGACACTCGGTGCTGCACTTAGGGCCTAAATACCTGAGCATTTGCAGGAGCAGCCATCACAGCTGCTTGAAATAAAGCCTTTCAATCGGCTATGAACTGTATCTGAATGGTCATCTCTGATGGGCTCCCACTAATGCATGTACTGGTAGCTATGAATTAAGAAGCCAAGTCTTAGAGAGGTAAACATGGTTTCCTTCATTTTGCAAGGTGGGACTTTGATTCTCAGTGCCCTCACTGACTACCATGCCTCAGTTACCCAAACTGAGCATCAACATATCACAACTAGATACACGCCCAGCAAATGCAGTCTGGAATAAATAACAGTGGCATGACACAGTAGGACACCAAGGAGAGAAGTGACCTCCACAGAGTGAGTGCAATGTCAGTGATCACCATGTGGCACCTGCTTTGAACTCTCCTTAGGTAGAATTCTTATAAAACCACGTAGCATGCAGCCAGAAAGCTGATTCCATGGCTTAAAATAAAAGCACATCTCATCAGCTAATGTTTGCCATGGTGTCTGTCACTGGAAAATGTGCTGTGTACATGTGAACGTCTAATAGATGCTAGTCCATAATGACAATGAGGACTGATGAACTGAAATCACCTTTGGCGCTGACGTTGTCAGCTTCCTCGTGAGTAGCACGTGATGAAGAAGGCTGTGTCCCATTAGCAGCTTTCTGAACATGTGAGTCCATGATAGTAGCTTTTTGAACTCACTGTGACGGGGGTCTGAGGGTTGATAACACAAGACCGTGTACGCACAATGACAATCATTCCAATGAAAGCTGAAAAATTCAGTCAGTCACTTGGGATTTAGCCACTTGGCACGAAACACGGACGGCTGAGTGTTCCCACTGGACGTCATGTAGATTCATACGTCTACTATTTAAGACCAGCAACGTTGCGAGGTCCATACGCTTTTACATAGGAACACAGAGCCTATTTCGTTTATTTCTTTTCTGGGTAACGCTTGAAAAGGAATCACACATGACTAGCCTCTCTTTTCAACAAGAGGCCAAACGTACACAAAGAACTCGCAGCGCAGTGGGAAAAGTAAAGCAAGTTATGATGGATGCCCAACGATAGGATGAAGGGATACAATATGAAGACAAACGTGGGAGTTTGCACAGCTTCAAGGATGGCATTTGACCAAGACTCCATGCTTACACGGGGTAGGAAAGCAGATGCTCTCAGTGGAGAAGGAAGCCAGAGGGTGTGATTTCTGCAGAGGCAAAGAGATGCTCAGAGACACTCCAAAAGTGAGAGGAGAAATGGAGAAGGAACAGAACACAAGTAAGTCGGCAACCGTGTGTGTTAGAAGGCCAGACTTCACTCTTCCCTAGTAACACACCTTCCATGAAACAAAAACATCATGGGCAAAAATGACAGCCGAGCCCTGAGCCAGCCCTTTGCAGACCTGCCTTTGCAGACCACAGCCTGGTTTCCTGGGATCCAGCTTTTCCTCCTCAGGCTGCCCGACTTTAGTACCTGGAGACGCCGTTTCCCGAAGTCTCTGCTTCTGAAAAGATACTGCTGCTGATGTGTGGGGTCCTGTAACAAGGGGAAGTTGTTTGTGGGCTGTGAATGAGGTTGGGTGTGTGAGGGAGAGGCTCCTCACACCTCAGACTGAAGGGTACAAGGAGAGAGGGCCAGCAGATGACAGGACTGGATTTAGAAGCCAGACATGTGCACCCCAGTCCTAGGACCTATGATTTCTGAACTGCAGCCTAGCCTTGTGGGTTCTTATAAAGGTAGGGTAATCGACACACAGTGATAGGGTGCGTTTGTTTCACAGTTCATTACCTTGTTTTACAGCATGTCAATATTTAAATGAGATCAAGTGGCCTCTGTTGGTTCTCTCGATGGGGTTCTGTAATTGTTAGGGGCAGTTCTGTATTTGAGGAGATTGGTCAGAGGCAGAGTAGGAGAGATTGGGATGAGATTCTGGAGGGTCTCACATGGGTTTGGCAGACATATTCCTAAAATATATGCACGAGCTGTTCAATGGCTCAAGTTCTTCCTTTTCTCAACTTCCCCAGCTGTTCCTGCCCTTAGAGGGATCTTCCTTTTCCAAATTACTATTCCAATTTATTACCCACTGTGTGAAACTAAACTCTTATGTTGTGGACTATGTATAATTATTTTATGAATAATGATTATATCCCCCAACCAAATAAGATCTAATGCTAGCTAACAAATATCTAGAACTTTTATTTGTTTTCTTTCTCATGGATGTCTTGGAGAGTGTTTGGGAGGAAGTTTCCCTAACAGGTCTTTAACGCTTCATTGTAAAGGAACCCTTGAAAAAAGGAGTTTTCGGCATCACCTTTGGTCTGTACTCACCCCAGCTCTTACCTATTCTTGTGCCCCCTCGGGACTGGCTATACAGTTTGCAAAACCTGATGAGAAAGGAAAACATGGAACCACTTGTTTAAGACGTATTCAGAATTCAAGGAAGATGACAGCTGAGCGTCAAAGCAAGCCTGGGGCCCTCTGAGCACGGGGTCACGTGTGGCTCTACAGGTTTGTGTTGCTTTCCTCATGTAAGGCAAGATGCCTTTCCTCCAGGGTTAGTTAGTGAGCTCAGTGCAAAGAGCCTTTTTGCCATTTCCGAAAGTGTGGTCCAGAGTCAAGGAGAGACGCTAGGTGGCACGCAGATGGACATTTGTTTAGTGTCATAGCTATGTGCCAATGTGTTATGATATGTGTAATAGTTATGTAAATGTGCCTTAGGGACATACAATTTGCACATCAATCAATAATTTCATGTTTATTATTGTTTGGTACAAAGCTAAGTTACAAAATGGGCCAAATTAAGGGAAATATTAAGTAAATAAGAGAGCAGGTGGAAGGCAGATGTTGCACAAAGTATAGAACGGTATTTAAATGACTGAAGTTTGGAAACAGAGGAAATACTGGATGGCTGGGGTTTCCTGGTGACTGTGATCATTTGGTAGCATCTCTGGGTACACCTGACCTCTCATTTTCTGTTCTAGGTGAGCCCCTTCTTGTTTTCCCATTTAGTAAGTAGGATTTTGATTTGAACTAAGAAAAGCCACCAGATATGGAGTCCATTTTAAAGCAGACCTGGAAAATCTCTCAGGTCTAAACTCCACCCTCTGTTCACAGCATGCTCCCCTGAAACTGCTCCATAGACTAGAGAGACCGGTTAGCCGAGACAGAGTGCCCTCCACGAGCCAGAGCGTTGTTCCCAGGGATCCCCAAAGTACTTCCGACATTCCTTATGCCATTGTTGCAGGTATTTAACACTGCTTGTGTGGTAAATAGTATTTACTATCTACCGCAATTACTATTCTTCCCCAAATTATACACAGGCACAAAATTTAGCAAATATTATGTATAGTTACTCTCTGGATTTGTATGGCTCATTTACCAAGAGTGGTGCCAGCGGTAGCATGGCCACCTTTAATTCGATCTTCTCAGCAGCCCGGTAAGTGTTAGTATTTCCACTTTGTGAAAGAGTCTCAGGAGCCCAAGTGACTTCTCCAAGACCACTTGGGAGGCCTCTCCCTAACTCCCCTGACCTCTAAGTTCAAAGTGTTCTCACCATTCTTTGCTTGTACACTGAACATCCGGGTCCTAGGGCTCCATTCTGGTGGTGGCTCTCCCTAAATTCACCCGGACTGCTGCTGCTTCAGATCAAAAGCTGTTAATCTCAGGGATTCAGAGAACAAGGCATCAGAACTTTTAGGAATTCCCAGAAATTTCATGTCTTGAGTAATTCTTAACGTACTCTCTACTCTCGGCTCACCACTATAAGATGTCTAAAGATATTTGTTTAATAAATTGTATTAATTATTAACACTTAATAATAATGTAAATAGTAAATATGGTTTGGTATTACTGAAAACTCTGTAGCCTATAATTAATGTACAACACTGGAAAATACCAAAGAACATTGTTGGTGTATTGCAGGACTCTGATATCCACGTCACTTAACATGAATAGCAACTGTACCGACAATGGCATGCCAGTGTGAGCCATTTAAGAGACACTTTTGCCTTCAGACTCTGTTATTTCTTGAAGCACTACTCGGAGAACGCGACATAACACGGAGGAGACGAACTAGTATCTGCTTTATTTATTTATCTTTATGTACTTTATTGATGAACTGCACACAGGGGCACACATGGGGCCATGACAGGAGCTACAAGCAGGGCTGACACATGACCCCTTCTCAATTTACACCCTCAGGTCCAGGGGCCTAAAGGGCTGGTCTCGAACTCCCCAGTGTCATCATTTCCTGAAAATCTTCTAAGTTGGCAGCTTCTCCTTATTACGTTTAATTCTCTCTGAAGGTTTTGTTTGGGATTCAAGATTTAAAAAAATCTGAATAACATTTGTTTTTTTAATGCTGGAAAGAAAAACCCTCAGGAAAGCATTGTAAAACAGACAGCATTGTGGGCTCATGGGCATTTGGGTGGAACAGTTCGGTCAAATTATTTGTGTTTCAGGAAAGAGGAAGGCAACAATTAAATAAGGTTTTGAAGAGCACTCCCTTCTTTTCAAACTAAGGAACAGTTTAAAGCTTGTGCAAGATAATGAGCATTTTACATAGAATTAAAACTCATCCTGACCCTAGGAAGAATTATTACTAGGAGTTAATTGCAAGTTGCTTGTTTAGACTTGCTGTGGCTGTCGGATTATTGCTGAGTGGAGGCCTCGTATACAAGAAGCTTCCTAACGTGTCCTCTCCAGACCAAAGACATGTGTTTCCCATTTGAAGATTTCGTTGCCCCAACTGAAAACAAATCAGCTGTGTCCTTGGGATCTTAAGGAGAGAAGGTTGGGATTTATTCCTGGACAAGCCTGAGGAAAACATTACCCTAATGGATGAAATATGTTCGTACTAAAGACTTCTTAAAAGTGTTGAACTAGCCTTTCCCAACGTGAGCTCCTCTGCCTTGAAAAGAGTGAAAATTCAGAAAAGACCATTGGCGTAGGCTGCCTTTGTCTTCATGGGAGGAATGATGCATAAAGCATGCTTTGGTTTAGATAAGCATCAAAAGTAGTTGCTGTCTCCAGGGAGCGTGCACACACACACACACACACACACACACACATACACACACCTACACACCTTCACAAGTGTGGTCTAGAAATGCCATCCTTTCTTGGCCATTTATGGTAATGGAAACCCACTTCCTGTTTTCCCAGGCTAAATTCCTCAATCAGTTCAATTTTATTTCCTCAAGAAAGCTTTCCCTGATTTCTCAGTACTCAATGTGATTGGCAAGAACATCGGTTCTATGAAGATTATTTGCCTTTCTTCGTTGAAAATCGTGGTATCCTCAGAACTGTGGAGGAATTTTGGCTTCTTTTTATGGTTTTTTACCCTGACAGAGAACAGGAAATGGGGGAATGGGTTTATTTTCCTTGGCAAAATCAGGGGATGCTTGGTTTAGCAATCTGAAGGTTTTTAAGAGTTCAAGCTGGGCAGCACGACATGAAGCCACTCTAAGAACTCTAGATCAGATTCTCCCATATAGTTAGGGAAATTCATCGCCACTAATAGGCTTGTTCTCAGTTCTGTGTGATGGGACTGCCCTGCAGCCTGATGGCTGACTTTTCTTTTTCTCTTTTCTTCTCTCCTTTTTTTTTCCAAGTTTGATTTTTCCATGAGAAGATTTAAAAGTTTAAAAAAAATTGAGAGTTTCAAGCCTACAGTGAGCCCACAGGACAGCACTATACTTTGGTGACGGGAAGCTGGCATCCTGCTGATGCTCCTGTGATGTCTTCCTGGCTTTGAGAAAATAAGAACCTATTGTAAGGGGAGACTGGAAATTTGCCATCATACAGGTGATTGGTTTAAATTCAGAATGAAATGTAGAAGTCATTCATCACTCAGATTTGTGAGACTCCACTTGGAGAGAATCCAATACCTAATTCTTATTTTAGGCTTTGCCCCTACAACCAATCAGTCTTGTATTTATCAGTACGGTACATTCTGGCAGAATCATTTGACTTTAGTCTGTGGTTTTATCTTCTGGCTTTCCTATGTCATAGTATGAGGTCTATCTTTTAAATTTTTAATTTTTTGAATGAATTCAGGTTTCCTCATAATCATCATTTCAGAATGCAGCATGAGATCTTATTTGATGAGATGATTCACATTGATATAAAATATAAGCATATGATATCATATTGGCAAATAATAGTGTTTGGTATTTATATCAGCATTATTGGCATCCAATAAGATGCTGTTTAACTTTCAGGAAATATGAACATATGAATAAATTCACCAAGATAAGCATAAATATGTATCAATGATCACCATTGCTTGTTCTCAGACCCTAGTCAATGTCCTTACAGCTTTGAAGTCAATTCTACCTATATGCTATATGCTGTCTCTGAAGACAGGCACATTTTACTTTTGGTAAGGATGTCCAGTTAAATAAACTAACAGCATATACCAACAGCTAATCCCTTGGTATTTAAAAATTATTTCCTGCTGGGCAGTGGTTCACACCTTTAATCCCAGCACTTGGGAGGCAGAGGCAGGTGGATCTCTGTGAGTTCAAGGCCAGCCTGGTCTACAGAGTGAGTTCCAGGACAGTCAGAGTTATAACAGAGAAACCCTGTCTCAAAAAACAAAACAAAGCAAACAAACAAAAAAGACTTTCTATTATCAATATTTATAAAGATAACACTTAATTGTCTTTTCTAACTTTCTCTTAAGCTAAAATTAAGTTTCTTACCTATGCTTCACTTAGATACCAGTTATAAAGTTACTTTTTATGTTACTTTGTTTTAAGGGCTTTTAGTATTTTGTTATAGGGGCTCTTCAAGAAACTACTGTGGTGCCAGACACGGGGCTTTTGAATGAATTTAGCATGTTTAATCTTCATTGTCAGCTTGATTGGATATAGACTCACCTAGGAGAGAAACATCTGCTCATGGCTGTGAGGGCATTTCCAGAGGTTTAACTGAGGAGAGAAGACATACTTGACTATGGGCTGTGCCATTCCGTGGGCTAGGGTCCTGAATTAAGTAGAGCTAAGTGGGAGAGTGGAGAGGGAGAGAAAGAGGGGGGGAAGGAGAGACTTGCAGTTAGCTCTCTCTTCTTTATGATGGTGGATACAGGTCTCCAAGGAGCCTCAATCTCTCTACTGTGACTTTCCCACGATAATGGGCTATAACTTCAAACTTTGAGCAAAATAAACCTTTCCTTGGGCTCTTACAAGTCTTTGTATGAGAAAGAGACTCCAATACAGGATGAGCATGACCCCTCTGTTTGGCTTTTCAGTTCATCAGAGCCATGCTTTGGACCAGAAGTGAGCCTGTGCATGCAAACATGGCAGGCATGTCTGTCTGCACAGCCGCTTCCCACAGCAACCTTCCCAGCCTCCCCTCAATCACACAGAACAGAAGAAGCCTGCAGGATCCCAGAAAGTGGGTTTGTGATGATTTGGCCAGGGAATTCCATACTTTAAACGGCTCAGTGATATCTAGAACTGGGGTACAGCCTCCCTGTGAGCAACCTCAGGTGGCGCTGCAGAATCTTGGTTTGTTCACATCTCCCTAGCAATAGTGTGGTGCCACCACACCATTGTTACATCCTGGCTCTGCATGTGAGAGAAGACATGCAATATTTGTGCTTGTTCCTTCTCCTTATTCTCCATTAATCTCCCTTCATTTTCCTTCGAGTCTCCCTTTTATAACATTATGTCCTATATGTTTTTTTATTTTTCAATCTAAATTCCATATTGTCAGAACAAGGTCCAGGAAATGGAGTTGGTGAGGAGAATTCTGCATGCTTGAGAGAACACTCCAAGAAACCAAGACAAGAGTCTTGTGATCTGTGTCTTTAAAACACGGAGTTGCTCTTGGAATGTGTTTTTGTGCTACTCTCGGGTGTAGCCGATGGGAGTGCGTTTACTTCAGATTATTCATTATTGCTTGCTGCTGTTATTCAATTAGACGGCTAAACTATCCTTTGTGTTCCTCTATGGGGAAAACAAGCAAACAAGCAAACACGTTTTTGCTACATGCAGCTTGTCCTTGTGACGGTGTGCAGCTTGAACTCATGAGAACTTCACTAATGTGACCTTTCTCAACCGTCGAAGAAAGAGTTGTCTGGGCATCTGAATAAGGTTCACTACTGCATGAGACTTTCGTCTAACTCATTCACCTGCTCCTTTTCCCCAGGTCCCACTGTCTCTAGAATGGTGACACATATCATAAGAGAAACACATGCAATATTATTTTGTTGAAAATGGTCTCCAGCTGCACCTATTTTCCTGCCAATGACATATTTCACCCTTCATGATAAAGGAGTAAAGCTCTACTGTGCACATATCACATTTTTTAAAGCCCATTCATCTGTTGGTGAGTACCCAGGCTGCCTTCATATTCCGCTTACTGTAAATTATGTCTACTGCAGTTGATATGGAAATTCTCTGTTTAGTTTTTTGAGGATCCTCCATGCTGATTCCCACATTCCCTACCAAAAATTCTCATGAGCAATTGTCATCTGTTTTCTTAACCCTGAGAGGAGATGGCACCTCCATGCAGTGCTTTCCTGGTGGGGGTCAAGGACTAAAACATGTCTTGTCTTCACTCTGAGATAATAAACAGACTTTATTTCCATCTTTCTCAAACAGACTCTTAGGAACAGTCCCCCCATAGCCCTCTTCCTGACTATAGCTGTTCATCAAAGCTATATTTTATGTTTATCCCTGTGTTGATGCTACCTCCAAAAGTCATTTATTAAAATTACTTGTTACAAGGCAGTGTCTCATCTTGAAAAATACATTCATATCTGTACCCCAAAACGTCGTTTTCAGCTTCTGGCTATGCCCCGACACTGATACTCAGTGCTACTTCCACGTCCTTACTTACGGGGAGCTTTCATTTGGCAGTGTATCCGAGACTGCCGTCATCTTTCCCTGTGACTGGCTGGGCCTCTCCTTTTTTTGTTATTTTTGATGAGTTTTATCAATTATTTGCTCTCTGAGTCACCAGAATTCAGCATGTGTTGTCTTTGATTCTCTGCTCTTCTTGCTAAGAAATCCTATTGATTCTTTCCTTGCAAGACTCTCTTTTCCCTTAGTATTTACATCCCCATATGTCACCTCTGTCTTTCAGTGATTGCTCTGCTCTAGTACAGCTTTGCCCTTTTGCAAGAAATATCCTTGCAAGATGGCAAGCTTGGGGATGGCTTTTCCCTACTACTTAAAACCCTTCTACTGGTTGTTATGCCCTGAAGAAAAGTTCATGTCTTTTGTATGAAAATAAAAGGTCAACATCAAACTTCAGTGTTTTTCTTCTTAGTTTAAAAAAACAAAAAACAGAAAAGTCTCCATCCTATCCAGGCCCACCTTCCCACATTTCCTGTACTCAGATTCTTCAAGTTCGCATTCTGTCCTCTTGCTCATCACCTCCTCTTCTTCCTCTCTCCTCTCCACTGCTGCTTCTTCAAACCAAAGCTCCTCTTGTCCCAATCTAGCTCAGTGTTTTCTTACTTCTTCTTCTTCAGGAATTATTCTATCCCCTCTGTTTGTTTCATGACTATTTAATTGATTGTCTTGAATTGTTGCATAAACGTGTTTATGCTCAGGTTGCCTTTTTGACCAACTTTTTATTGGTATAAAAATTACATCCCTCACACTGTAGCTTTTCCATTCTCTTGTCACGCACGCACACTGAACACAATGGGTTGCTTAAAATGCTTTGTTTTGTTACTGTTGAAATAAAAGGTTTAGCTTTGTATAAAGGCTTTTTCTTCATATCCTATCTAGTACTATGGATGCTAAATGCAGGTAAAATTGCTAATTAATTCATCAGAAGTTCTGCCTTGATCTTTCTGTTATATGTACAGACATGCCTTCTTCCTCCCACTATTATTTTTAATTTTGAAGAATAGATCTTCTCCCTTTTATAGAATATAATACCACACTGTGATAAAAGCTCTTTTGCTTATAAACCATTCTTACCTTTACTTCTCTCAGCGTCATCTTGAATTCAGCACTGCATTTTGGAAGTTCAAAATAAAAATAATCATCTGAGTCCAGCGTATTATAACAAAAGACATTGTAGTATCCGTCTTTCATTTTATTGAAAAGGAACCATTTCTATTCTAGCACAAACAATGTATATTTTACATCATAAAGCAAGATATAATTTACATATTACATTTCTTATGAGATCTTTATTACCATATGTCATTCCCTTTTTGTTTTTTAATTAGGTCATTACTTCTGGTTTAATTCAACCTGCCATGTACTCTACTAATTAGCCTTTTGGTTTGAAAAGGGATTAGGGACAATAATAGTTCAAATGCCTTCATCTGGCTATTGATGGAGAGCAACAGGTGTATGGCTTGAGTCTGTGGCACTGTGACATTCCTCTGGCAATTGACTTACAAATTAGAAATCTAATCCTCCAAACAACTTGTTAAACTATGCCCTTCTAAAATGTGCATCATAAATGAACATAATCGATCGCTAGTGTTTCCGGTCTATTTCCTGATCAAGTGCTCAGAAAAAGACCTTGTGGTGAGAGTACACCAGCAACAGGCATTCCTGTGACTAACGAGCTTGGGTTATTCTATGAAATTCACAGAAACTGCTGATACTCAGGCATCAGAGAAAACCACTCACTTTTTCCTTTGGGTTTGATAACCACTGGAAATGGATGTCAGGAAGAAGCTTCCAAATAGCTTCAAACCACTTTATTATATGACTCTCTTCCAAGATTCTACCCCCAGTAGAAAAAACTTTTTATTTGTAATTTCTGTTCCATCCCTATAATCCAAATATTTTAGCTATTCTCTGCAAACTCTAAATCCCCGAAGTTTACCAGTCTTTTGACTTGTCCTCACTTTACAAATCAAATAAAGTTTTTACAATAAGGATGTACTGTTCCTACGAAACTTGATAATACACAGCAATCAATGGGACAAATACATGAGTGGAAAGACTTCTTAAAAACAAGTAATATGTGTTTAGCCAGACCGCATGAACTATTCTAGAAGAGATGTTTTAATAGTGAATTACTGAGAAGGAATTGTTTCATGAGATCAAAGTACACAAGATGGTCTTCCTTCTTAGTGTTGAGCAAAGTACAAAATCACTTAAAATATATTTTCAGATCCGTGACTGTTAGACTGAAAAAAAATCACAATTAACTCAATCAGATATGTGAAAGGAAATACAAACATATGCAAAAAGTGCATTTTATACCCCAAATATATTGCCTGTTGCTCATATTACAAATTTGACATATTTGACCAAAATTAGTCTGAAGCTTTTATTCACTGAGATCTATGGTTACTAGAACCAGGCTATTGATGAGAATATAAGTTAAAAATATCTCTATACTTTGTGCCTTAAATTATTCTTTGGTCAAATGATATGGTTGTTGAGATATCTGAAAATATAAACCTATTTATCATTCCCAAATACAAAGTTATATGTATGTACAGCCAGATACCATTCCTTGCTAGAAAACAAAGCTTCCAGATACCGTGTCATTCCATGGACATTGTATACTCTCAAAGTCCCTTTCCTGCCATAGCTATAATGCGCTAGACAAGTGAAGAACAAACAAAGGAAGGAAGGGAGGAAGAAGGGAGAAGGAGGGAAGGGAGAAGAGAAAAGGAAGGAAGAACAAATGAACATAGCCTCACAACATCCCTGTGAGGTAGGTAAGAACCATTAAACCCATTTTATAAACAGGTAAACTAGACACATCATGGTAACATGGCTTGGTCAAGTCCACCAGGAAATTTGACAAAACACAACTGGGAACAAAGAGAAACAAAGAAACACCAGCCCTACCTCCCACCCTAGATTCTAAACCTCATCTCAAAAATATAAATGTATAATCGTCCTTGAATTTTCTGGAATTTAGAGAAAGATTTAAGCACTTCACTTAAACACATTTCTTGTTGTTCAGATTTCTGTGGAGTAGAGAGAGAGCAGATGGCAAATCATTTTCCCCCTCCTTCTGGGTATATTTCTCATGACAGGTCAGACTATGTGGACTTTCCGCCTGAGCTCAGGCTCCAAACTCAAGGCCACTTTTACACTACCAAATAATCCCTAACTCTGTTAAAGCTGGAATATGAAAATGAAAACTGTTTTCAAACAGCTGCCTGGCTGATTGCTCTCTAACTTTAATGAGAATTTTATAAAGAGAGTGAAAAGCAGCAAGATGCCCTGTTAATGTATCATTATTACTGTGCAGATAAGGACAGTGGTGATGGTATAAAGTTTGCTTTTATAGTGTTTGAGAAACTGCAAACTCAAACTTGCAATATTTTATATATAAAATATATATAAATATATACAGCATATATATATATAAGTGTGCATCTGACCACTCTAAGGCACCAAAGAGATATAGGCTATGCCTTTCACAATTCAGTATTTGTTTCCCTACAAAAATTTCTCTCCAACTCTAAAGCCAAAAGTATGTCTTCTACCAAAGTGTGTGTGACAGTGATTGTTCAAAAACAACATTGTCTTTAACAGGAGAGTTTATTGTTTAGGTCAGCTGAGGGGTGATGTAGATGGTGACATTGTAAACTAGAGCTTAGAGCTTAAATCCACAGATTAGCTCTAGATCTTAGACTTTAGAGTTTACCAGACATAGTCAGCCATATTGATCAGAGAGGTCGGTGACCAGAGCATCTGTACATTTTTTTTTCCCCCTGTGGCTGATAAAAAAAAAAAAAAAAAAAAAAAAAAAACCTTAGCATGACCAACAGACATGGAAACAATGGTAAAGATTCTTCAGAAAGACTTTGGCTTTTCAAAATCTCCTAGAGAGGCTTGGAAGGAGACAGGCACTGAGGTCAAACAGGTTACTGAGAACACATATAGATGGTTCTTTGGCTGCTGAAGATTTTATTTTTAGTCTCATACAATTATAGGAATGGGTGGGCTGAGCCTAACTGAAGAAGCCTGGAGTATAATTAGCAAAGCATGAATAGAAGGAAGACAAAATAAACACACACAGAAGCAAATGGTGATGGTATCCAAGAAGAAGAAGAACATTTGTTAACTAATTTTCATTTTGTTCCTCTCCTGCTTTTTCTCCGCCATGGTCCCAATATTTTAGTTCTGGTTTTTGTTTCTTTGTTTGCTTTTATTTTTTATTTTTTCCAGCGGATGAAGAAATGACAAAACAGGATAGGTGTCTTATGTTTTTGTTTGTTTGTTTGTTTGTTTGTTTTTGTTTTTATTTCTTCTTAGGCCTGTTTAATTTTTTTTCCTCAGTTGACTGTTGGCACCTGGTTCCTCTGTAAACTATATTCCTTGGCCTTCAGTCTCAGGTTGGCAATGCTGTTGGCCATGTTGATGCCCTGTGCAGGGCTATTGTTGGCACATGTGGCAGAGTAAGTAGCCATGGCGCTGTAGGGACAAAGGAGAGAGCAGGGAGAATAACAGGCGTTAGTTTCACAAAGCTGCAAGTCCGTGCCCTGGACAGATATGCTCTCAGGACAGGGGCAGGCAGGGCCGTGGGGCAGATAGAGGACCTCAAGGGTCTCTTACAGCCCCAGCTTTCAATTGATCTAAGATCCTTGGGAAAGGGTGGCCTTCTTTTACAGGGCATGGGGAAGCAGAGGAGAATGAGACAGGATAGGGAGAGGTATTTGCTGTGTTGGATACAGTGAATAGTGATTTATTTCCACGATAAGAGGAGATTCTTAGTAGCAGGAGTTTCATCAGCTAGTTAAAACAGAGACTAATCTTGCCTACCTATACCAGACAGCCCAAGGGGGCAGCAAAGGAGAAGAGCAGGCTGTGACAGTAGACTGAAAGAATTTTGCTTCTTCACTCTGGGTAGCTGACCTGGATTCCAATGCATTTTGGATAATTAATAATTCCATAAGAAATGAAGTCCTTGCAGAATCAGCTAGACAACCCAACATACTCCGGCGTTTTGACTCACGGGACTATTGTGACAAGTATCGTCAAATCAAGACTTTCCTATCAGTGGGTCTTGATTTTTATAATTTCTCAAAAGTACTTGACTAGCATACCACCTTTGGGGTGGGTCACTTTGGGAGTATTTAAATTTTCAAAATAATCTTTCCTAGTTACAGTTTTGCTGCTCTTGACATCAGATGTGCTTCTCGCTGTCTACATTGCTGGGAGAAACATGAAGCTAGGCTGCACGGTCGCCGACTGTAACCAAGACCTAGGCAAGAATCCATCATTAGTGGCTCTCTGTTTCACCGCATCCATGAATCTCCTTTAAAGGAAGAAGAAATGGCATGTAGATGCCAGTGCAAATTATCTTACTTTATGTGAAATAGTTAAAATGAGACTTTTTGGACTAAATAGAAAGTCTCTAGCTGTCTCTAAGATTAGTAAAATCCCTTTCAAGAGAGAGGTGGGGTGAGACTTATAAATGGAATGACACATGCTTCCCTGCGCCTGCATTCCAGTGGGATTTTGTCAGCCACACAGGAGTTTGTGGTTCTGGGATCCGGTGACAAGATCGGAAAGAAGAAGCACTAAAGCTAGGAATGGATAGCTGGTGTTTACATGGGACAGCACGGCATTGAGATTAGAGTTAAGACTGGCGGTAGTCTACTCCAGCTCTGATTCCAGCGTTCACCAAGGGAAAAAATGAGTTAAAGAAATACACTGAGTTTCAGATCACTCAATCCTTCTGTACAACAAGTCCCTGACTTACAGGCTTTATTACACGGGTACAAGTGATTGTGAGAGCAATGTCTACTTTACAGCAAAAGGAAGAGGACTCTGGGTTACAAAAGAATTCTACATTTAATTTTTTTCTATCTTTGATGCTTACTGATCATTTCTGGGTAAACAGTCTTAAGCCTCCCTCCCCAGACAAGACTAGTTTCTCCTGCAGCATTTTTGCTTCACGCATTTACTTCGCTTTTAATTGGTAACTTGTTCAATATTCCTGTCCTTTAAAAGCTGCACAGATCACCATATCTGCTTTATCGGCTCCGCACCTTCAGGTAGAGCTGGCACCACATCCAGCTCGGTAGTCAATAAACTAGTTACGGAATAAACACAGTCATAGCTAGACATAGAACGATTGAACTGACCTGCGCTCAGCCTTCCTGACGTCTATAATCTGCTGTAATGATTTCTACAAAGAACTCATTTATTCTTGAGAACAAGTCCTTTCGGTAAAACTTATAACCTTAACAGAAGGAAGTCAGAAAGGTGTAGCACAAGAGGGCACAGTTATTGGATAGTCCTGCATCTATGAAAACATCTTTCACAGTAAAAAAAAAAAAATTCATGAATACATTAAAGCTTAATAAAATAGAGCGAGTGTTTCCATCATTGTCCACCCAAGAGGCAGAAGAGTCCTCAGTTAAAGCAGACTTAAATTATAAACGAGTAAATGACAGGAGCAACCCGCCAAGACAGGAGAAAAGCCAGACAGATATCATGTACTTTCTAGCTGAATTGCATACTTCTATCTAATATCCTACCAGGAAAAAAAGACAAATGCAAATCCAAAATTTATAGTTCAAAAATTTCCAGGATATACCAAACACTTAAAATTGTAGTAGCTAAGAAAAGAGATAACCAGATTTGGGGGATGTCCCTAACTCATGGATTATTATAAAATAAAATTAGTCTTTCTCAACCAGGTTTCTGTGAGACTATGAAATCCTAAGGATGGTCCATGGCTATAAACATTTTAAATACAGGGGCAGAAGCTGGTGTTACAGGGTGTCTCTGTTATTTGTTAAATACTAGGAAGAAAACGGAGTGACTTCTGGATATACAAGGCTAAAACTTCACAAGAGAACTTAGGGAAAAAACATCCAGTGGTAAATTATAGGTTGCTACAGAATAATTTTGTTTTTAGACACTTGCACAGTGTTTCTAAGCAAGCGATTCCCTGTCCTTTAAGATTCTGGGCAGCAAGGTCTTGATAGTAATTCATTTTCTCCTGGCTAGCCAAGAGTAGGGATCAGAACTTTAGAAAGCATGCTAATTTTCTGAAATTGTAGTTACTGTTTTTCTGAATTGCCTACTATAGTATTGATATCAATTCTGTCCTTAGTACATCATTTTGGCATAAGTTATTTCATGGTCTACTCTCCTTCTCACCTGGTGTTCTAGCCTGAGTCTTAATATGCTAACACATCTCTTAGAAATACCAAGTTTGTCTCTAAGGAAGGTTGACAGTAAGTAAGATGAATCCATCCACTTTCTCACTTAAAACCAAATGAATGGGAATTGGGATAGTGTCCTGCACAGGAAATTGGATATTCCCCAAGGCATTTGCCTGGCAGCCTGCACTTGCACAGGAGAGAACAGCGCCCTTTTGCATCCTGTGGTACTGTCATGATGAGACCAACATTCTAGCAGTGATTCTAAGGCAATGTAACAGGGCCAGAGGTTATGAGAGCAGTTGATAGTAATGAATGAAGTCTGCACATCCCTGGGAAGTTTGGTAAATGATACCACTTTCACTTAAATGCTTAAGACAGTCACAAACTCCCAAAGATTGAGCTAACATACTGCGGTATTTGGTGGCTGAGTAGGTAGGCTCTAAAGAACGGACATCGTCTCCACTCTCCACCTCTTAACAAATGTTTAAGACATATAACCCTACAACCTGGAATTTCAGTGATATCTCCCTCTGGGTGTTTGACATGGGCCCATTTTTACAGCTCAATCTAAAGTGTGAAATATAGGCATGCAATAGGAAGCTTTTGACATATCCATGACAAACAAGACTCGTTACAGGTCAGAAAAGAGAATTAACTACAAGGTGTCCCACGAGATGCTGAGTCACGCTTTAAACTTAGCACAGGAAGGTGGAAGACTTGCTTGCCTAAGCGACAACATAGTCAGGAGAGCTTGAGCGGCTGCCAATCGGAGAGACTGTTCATGACCACCACCTGTTTCTGTGTCATGGAAACATCTGAAACTCTGCTTTAGAAAAAGAGAGACTTGGAATCCCTTCCCACCAGGGAGGCACCTACAAAGGTAATTAATTGATTTCAACCAATTAATGGGTCATTCAGCCCATGTAAAATGATCACTTGCTCCTACACAGAATGAAACTTTCTGGAATTTAAAGAAAGAAAAGAAAAGAAACTCAGTGATGTGTATCAGTTAAACACAGAACAACCACCAAGAGCCTGGTTATGAGACAGACATCCAAGCGCTTAGTTTCCGATTGGGTAAGAATCTCTTATTGCTGAAAGCAGGAAACACATACAAGCTGAGTCCTGGGACCGAGTTTTAAAAGGTTGGCTAATGTACTGTTTCTGTTGAATTTTTAACAAAGCTCTTTGTATCTGTAACCAAGAAACTAAATTGCCAAATAAAGCTCGGGGAGACATTGGGGATGAGAAAGAAATGCTTGTCTCCTGTCTGCTGACTCATCAAGTCTGCAGTGGGACTTCCACAGAGCTGACACATTTCAGGAAGCATGAAGTTTTCCCACATCCTTATTTGGAGATCCCAAGCAGATGCAGCCCAGCAGAGTGCTAACCCCCCTAGCAGAGTTAGATGATTGTTTCCTCTGGAGACTAGTCATTTATGACCAACTCAACGAGCTCTGAAAAGTGGTTTCAAGGGAAACTAACTGAAAATAATTGCCAATACCAAGGAAGTATAGCAAATACTCTTTAACAGTTTGGTTTCTAATCACCCATAATGCCAGTCCTATAAATCACAAGACAATGGAGGAGAAAAATAATGATTGCCTCAGTATTCAACGCTATTTTCTGTTCAGTCCTTTTGAGTAAATGGTGACAAGCTGCTCAGAACGTCACCCTAAAGATGATTATGTCAGCCTAAGCAGCGTGTGAACGGTCCTTAGAATCTGGCTTACTGCCCACTCCAGATCGTCTGAAACACTAGTCTGTAGTTTTCTGGACCCTAAAATACAGAGTTTGGAGGCCATCTCTTTGGTTTGTTCTTTTGCCAATGCAAGGACAATGGTGGTATGCTTATTTCATCTAAGAAAATTAAATTTCAGTTTTCCTAGGGAAATGTAATTCCAAAGTGAGATCCTTATACATCCTTTGGAGGTGCTCCTGTGTAACTTAAATCACCATCTCTTCTGCTTGAAATACAGACGTTGAGCTTTTAAAATATATACTTGGCTTTTCTAAGTGGACACGCGGGACTGCATTTCCTTGGTAAGGCTTTAGTCTTCAATGCATGTTCTGTGATCCCTCTAACCATGTTTAATGTCTCTTTCTAGAAACTTCTTTCTACTGCCACCAGGTCTTTTTATGTTTCTTCTTTTTAGTATTAAGTATACCATTTTGCTTCACCCTAGGTTCTCAACTCCCTTGTGAGACAAACCATGGGGAGATTATGTTTAGCTCAATTTTTAAATATAAAGTTACATAGTAAATCAGCTGTGGTATTGGCATATGAAGCAACAGAAGCAGGACAATAACATAGTCTGCCCTGTGGTTCATACTCTGGATATCTAAAGCTTCCGTAGTCAAAGTCTCTCAAATGTGACAGAATTGCTTCAGAATGGAACAACAAAGAGGTGCAGAATCCCAGCCCCACTGTAGACATAATGGGTCAGAGTATTCATCCACACAGCCCGGTGACCCTGAACACAGCCATGTGTGGGTAGGCTACTCTAGACTCATATACTCCTTTAGGTGGGTGTGCTGTCTTGCAGTTCTAACTTCTAATTCCCCACTTCAGGTCTCTACTGCTCACATGTCTAGGATGTCAGCCCCCAGTTTCCAAAAAAAAAAAAAAACCTAAAAAAAACAAAACACTAATTCCCCCTTAAGCCCTACCCCAAGAAGCCACCCTCTTCCCCATCTGACAAGTTACCTTTTCAGTGTCTTCCGTTAGAATCCGTTATGAAGCCCCTCGTGTAAACAACATCTTGGGAGGGACGAAGATCTATTTTTGAAAGTGTGAAAGGGAGAAATGAGCCAAATGCGTTGAGCAGATGTCAGCAGCAGCATGACCAAGACCAACTGAGGGGAGGGGCACTGTACAAGAATAATCAACCCCTCTTTTCCTTGCCACTAGCTTCAAGTCCAGCCCTCCCTCTATAAATGGTACTCCTGACCAGTACTGCAGAGCCAAGCCATTCCTTGTCTACCTCTCACAGGAACAAAGGAGTCTGGGGAAGGGTTTCTTGGCTACTTCATCTCAAAGAATAGTATAGGGTTTGGCTGATTATTGTTACCCCAAGAGGCATACATAGCACTGTGAGGTTAGTGCTTCTTGATAACTTTAGTGTCTGTGTACATTTCCCTTCTCATAATTTACTAAAAGAAGATAATTTTCAGCTAAGAAGTAGGTATGTGTCCCAAAGACAAGCTTACTTCAGTTAGCTACAGGTGAATAAATAACAGCGTCTGCTAGGAAAGCAGAGTCCATGTTAGGGACTGTGTTGCTCCCTCTGGTGTCTTGGCCGCCTGTCTGACATCATCATCTAATGTGCTCAAGAGAAAGAGTGAGGTCGTGATGAGTTATAATCAGAGTGAGCCAAATGCCCGAGTTTGCCAGGGACAATCCTGGTTTATACCCTTTATCTTAATGCAATTATTCATTTCAATTGAAAACCTTCCCAGACCAGATGAATGTTATATAATCATTACACTCAATAGCAAAGGCATCCTACACACACAAAAAATATGGGGTGGGGGAAGGGTTGGTTATTTCCCATCCTATGATTCTGACCATAGGCAAATAACTACTTTTATGGCTTGGTTTCCTGTTCTTCTTCCAGAGACAAGCTATGGAAGTCAGAAAGCCTTTCTCTCTGAATGTCCCTGGGTTTCATGATCTAACCACATAGGGCATCCAACTGGAATGCTCACACTCCAGGATAGAGACCTCAGCCCCAGACATGCTTTGCTAATCAAGAAAGAGTGCTTGAACCAAGAAGAAGAATTTAGATAGTTTTCTGATAGTTTTCAGTCCTTCCAATATAATGCAATGTTAAACAGAATAGAATAAAGTAAAATTTGGATGGAATCAGCTGGCCATGCAGCCCAATGTGTTGGACCAAAACAGGACCCAGAAGTACTGTTTTAATTCTGCTTGCTGAAGATATTAACCTGGGGAAGCATTCAGTCTCCTCTTGTTTTGAACTGGGGAAAAGACAGAGCTATCACACAGAAGTGCTCTAAAGGTTAACCAAGAGAAATGCCTTTTAATGAATATCACATGCGAGGCCACTGGCTCGACACAATGGCACCCAAAGGACAACGAGTCTATCATTTCCTTTGCTGTTCATCGCTTGTCTGCTTGTACAGTTCCTTAACAATAGTTGCATTTCCTAGCAAGTTTCAAAGTGTAAAATCATAATATAGTTGATTCTAAGCATAGCAGAAAAAAATCTCCAAGTAACACAATAGTCTTCGCCATTTCAGAAATTAACCAAATTATAAACACTTCAGCCAACACCAGGCCAAAGAAACAAACCATTGATTAAATCATTGCCTTAAACCTTTGATTTTCTACTTATATTGGATTTTAATTTATTCTTCACACAAAATATGAACAATCAGCTTCTATATTGCTTCAGTTAGTTTTTTTACAAACACTGTATGTAAGAGAATAAATTCATACCATAAAATGAGAAAAAGGACTAAGTTATACAGTCTCAAGTGAAGAAAAAGCATGATACAAAATAATTTGTACACTAAGACTATCCCTATATAAAATACTAAACTCTAGTCATAAAATAAACTAGCTAGTTATATCAAGATGGTGAAATTATGGGTGGTTTTTGGAAATGTATCTAGAATTTCTGGTTTTTTTTTTTTCAATTCAAATAGAATATTTCCCAAAAAGGCACACACAAATCGCCATGTTACTAGTTTCTGTTAGATGCTGACACTGAGACGTGCCTATCTTTGGTTCAGATGGCCTAACTCAATAGTTCAGGAAGGATTTCATCCCCATTTGTGTTGTATACTGTGTTTAGCTCCATGGGTAGGGACCACATGATAGCCATCTGGACTACTAGCTGGAGGTAAAAGTCCCCAAGGAAGATATAGGCAGAAAAGGGGAGCAATGCTTCCTGGTTACAACCAAATTCAAACCAGAGAGCTTAATGCACCCGCCTCTGAACTATACCCATATCCCAAGCTGTTCGCTGAATCTGTAGACCACCAGTAGTTGTACAGAGAACAGGCCTTCTACTTATTTAAAATATTAAAGAATGAAGTGTTCTTCCACAACTGACTTCAAAATGTGTCTTTAGTAAGTTCCGTGGGAGAGGCATCTAAAGTTTATGTAGAAAGCACTGCCATGACTGATCTCATAGTCAGACAAGATGGGGCAATGGAGACCCCCGACAAAAATGGGTCCCTCTATCCTAGACAGAGGATATCTATCGCTGAGATTAGAGCACCTCCAGGCTAATTTAACAAGGAATGCACACAAAACTTCCAAATGCATATATGGCATTTCTCTGAAGAACTTTAGACCAGAAAGATCATTTAGGTGAGGCTTTGGGATTTAATGTTTCACAACTGTGGCATTTCACACCTTTAGCTGGGACCAATCTCCTGTCATCAATTCTAAGCCCCTCCTTAGGTCAAAAATTAGCTTTAAGAATAAAAAGATAAACAAATGCCATTTAATAGAAAATAAACGTGTGCACAGTTCTTCTGTAGATATCAGCCAGACAGGATATACGGCCTTGACCTGGCTTCTCCCAGGTTTAAAGAAAGGCACACTAACCTGATCGCATGTCAAGTACAGGAATCCTACATGTGTGTGCATCAGACTGCGCTTCCTGAACAGCGTAACGAACGGAGGGTAAAGGTCTCCCTAGCAAGACTGAAATAGTCCTCTATTATTTTCTGCTTCAAACAATTCATTTTGAATAGAAAATTTTAATGTATTCTTTTTATTTAAAGCATGCCACACAGAGAGAGAGGAGAGGTGCACACTGTAGAGAAATGGGAAGAGAGGTAAAGAAACATCAGAATGTATAAGAGTTAGAAATAGAACAGGAAGGCACCTGGGGGTCTTACGAAAGCCTTACCCACTAACAAAGAACTAGGGTCATGAAAGTGATCAAAACGAACTCTGCTGCTGAGTTTTCCTCTCTCCCTGTTTCACTCCTTCTCTCTCCTTCCCTCCTTCTTTTCCTTTAATTCAAAACCAGTTTCATTGTGAAAAGTGGCCTACACTCGAGCATCACACATGGATTCCCTACTTGAACACACACAGCGAATGTGTCTTAAGTGGGGTCATTTTGTTGCAGAATGGTTCCAAGAGGGGCACTGGACACGGTTGACAAAGGATCTGTTCTTTTTATATTCTTTCCCAGTTTTGCAACCTTGGCAAGAATTCCTGAGTCCAGGAGGAGATTGCTGATGGCTGCCCCTCTCTCTTCTGCCCCAAACCCTGCTCCTGGGGCAACTAGCAATCTCCTGTTAAAATGTGGGGATGTCAGCAAGTTGAATGTCTCTGAAGAGGTTAACTCAGTAAGGAATGTCAGCCAGCTGCAATAGCAGCCTTGAGAGTGACGGATGGCTGAGAAGGTGAGGAGTGGAGCGAGGGAGAGTGGGCCAGTCATTCACCTGTACGGAGAGGCTGTTCCCCAGGACAGATAATCGGTGGGTCTGGGAGCAGGGCGAGGCACGATGGGCTGCTCCACAGCAGTTACGTCTCCTGAGTAGGATTTGAGGAGGGAAGCATTTTTATTGGCCAGCATGGCTCTCTCATTCCTGCGGAACTTGGCTCTTCGGTTCTGAAACCACACCTGGAATTGTTGTCGGGGAAAGAGACGTGAACGGGGGGCGGGGTGAGAGAATAAAGAAAAATAGGTTACACGAGTGACATTTTGGTAGATTTTACTGTATAATGGCATCCCAAGAAATAATCCACGAGACAACAAAATGTAGATTATAAGCCCTTGTGATCATATTCATTAAAATGAGAATTTCAGCAGATGCTGCCCATGCGTACAATAGTTTGTCTAAGAGCGCTGTAAAAATTCATCGTGTTTATCATTTAAAGAAAACCCTTTATCTCCTCACACCTTCCAACAGGGATTAAGAAGGAAATGATTCATATAAGAGGCACAGGGGAAACCATCAGGGAAGTCAGGGTGCAAGAGAAGAAACAGAGCCATAAAGAGTGCCTGATAAATTGGCAGCCCCTGCGGGAACGCGATCAAATGGGTAGTCCACAGACCAAGACTACGGGAGCACAGATGTTCAAGGTATCCCTCTCCCCTCAGGAGTGTATCTGTAACTCCTAGCTATAAGGTTCCAGCGCTTCGGATATATTGACCCAGACAGGGAAACCTATTTATGTTCTATAAAGAAACCCTCAGCAGAGAAAAGCAGGCACTAGCGCCGAGAATTCACTTGGAGGACAAGTGTATGAACTTGTATTCATAAACAATCTTGAGAGCTGTGCCTCTGTGGAGGTGACACTTGGTGCCTGCCGCCCACGGCATGAGTTACCTGCACTCTGGCCTCAGTGAGGTTCACCCGACGCGCAAGATCTTCTCGTACAAAAGCGTCTGGGTAGTGTGTCCGCTCAAAGACACGCTCTAAGGCCTGCAGCTGGCTGCTATTGAAGGTTGTCCTGTTTCTCCGTTGCTTTCTCTTCTTCTTCTCCTCTGAGTTCAACTGGTCATCTGGAATGGAGTTGATAGGTTATAGGAATAAAGATCACTTCAGTGGTCCCTGATGGCCTATATCTACCATTACCAATAATGAGAGATCACTTCATTTGCTCACATCCTTAGCAAAGTACTGCAGTCAAATGCCATTTTTATGCAAATGCTCACAAGGGCCAAGAACCCTCCACAATTCTGCCGCCTCGTTGTTGCATCTAGATATAAGATTAGACCTGAGATGATTGCCTGAAGAATATTACTTGCATGTTCTTTGAAGCCTGTTTCGTAAAAGAAGGCTAAAGGAAAATCTCACTCCTGTCCATAGTCTCTGTATTTCCCTGAGCTGGAGAAAGAAAAGTAGATCACAGTTTACCCCGTTCTCTTACACAACATGATGTTCATTCACAATTTTCATTGCCATTTACACCAGTTCCAGCTTGGCTCCCATCCTCAGCACAGACAGAGGGTCACAAGTGCATTTACAGAAGAGAAACCGCTCAAACCCAACCAGAGGGATTTCCATTTTATCATGCTTTCTCCTTGAAGCAGTATCTGATCAGAACAATGTTTATTCAAGACTCCCTGCTGTTGCCAAGGCAGGCTTCAACCTAGATCAAGGTTAGTGTCAGGAACAATACCAGGTGACCAAGTGACCACTAGCTTGGAACTCCCCTTTAGAAAATGCAAGAATGAGGAGCTGCTCCCTGAGATAGGTTTGACTCTGAGTAGCAGGGTTCTGGGATCTAAGGAAATCTTTGAAGATTTCCATCCCTGAGTTTTCACCTGCCAGGGTCTTTCCTTGGTTTGCTTTAAATTATCTCAAAGCCACCTTGGTTTGCTAACCATTCAGAGAGCAGCACACCCCCATCAGAGTAACATAGGCTTGTCCCGAACCCCTACCCAGCCCCAGGACAACAGTGATGGATTGTGAAAACAGAGTGGTTGACCAGCTGTGCTAATGCCACCATCTAGCTGTCATCAGGATCCTGGACTTCCCCAGAGCCTATATGGCTCATACACATCCTTTCAGGGCACACACTGTCCATCAGCTTCTCACCAGACAGGCTCAGCCCAAAGAAAATTGCAAGGAGTCAAGATGAGGAGAAAGGAGAAACTGTATACTTGCTCTATCCTCAACAAAAAAGAGCTCACATCTCTTTGTTTCTAGCACATGGTTTTCCATGACTGAAAACACACAGCACTATCAACAAAGCTTCTAGAAAGAATCAAGATGTCGTATCCACCTGAGTTGTAATATTATTCTTACCACAAACTAACAGATTAGAGCCTGTTCTGGATTTATGTTTGGGCTCAAAGTGCAGGTTAGCTCGGGGACTCCAAGAGAGCAGATCTCTTGGTGCACGGTAGCTGAGACATATGCCTTTACAGTCTGAAATTCCTTCCCCTTCAAGCCTCTTGAGGACTTAGAAGAAACACTGTATATTGTCCTTGGTAATTAAAGACCCACATACAATAAACGCTGGCTGAAATTCTTTTCCGTGGGAAATACAAAACTTCCCTTGTCCTCAGAAAAGTGTTTCTGTAGGGGAAAAATGTGTAAGATTTTGCCCACTACTGGCCACCATTCCCGGATCAATGCATGAGCTCCATCAATCTTCTTTGGTTTTGATATTTATGGACCTTGTGAAGCTTTTTGTCACACTCTACTGAAACTCTCAGATCAGCCATATTTTGATGATGGAACCCTTGAATCATAATTTCTAAGATCTCTCCTGGCCTAGAAGACCCCAGATAACGTGACTGATACTGTTTACGTATTTAAAAAACTAGCTAACAATGACATCAAACACATAGGACCTGGCGTCTTTCAGCAGCTCTCTCGTATGTGTAATCTCCTGCCTGTTCAACTGTTTGCAAGCATTTGCATTGTTTTTACTGTTCTGTTTCTTTTTTTCCTAGATCTCTTGCCCACAGTTCCGTATGCCTAGTTCTTTGGGTATCTCTGGATTTTCTGGGACTCTGAGGCAGTACCTTCTCATAAATTTCATATTTTCCTTAAACGTTAATCTGCAAAAAGTCTTTAGCTTCTATACTTTTCTAAATTTGATATCAATCAGACCAGAAGTTAATATTTTTGTCATATACAGGAAACCCCAGAGTAAGTAAATACTCTGATTTTTCTTCCCTCAAAGAAAATTCTTTCTCTGGTATAACCGGAAGTTCCAAGTACTTTGTTCTGTTTTGTAATCCTGTTTCTCCTTGTCCTGCCACGCTCTGATTAAGACCAAGACTATTTTACATCTTTTTCTTAGTACTATAACTTACCACATGATCACTCGGTAGTTCTTTGAAATCTCCCTCTGTTCATTGAGATTCTGTTGACTGTCCACCATAAAACCACCAACTCCCCTGACGTGGGAGTAAGGGGAGTGGAGGATTACAGTTTATGACAGGGAATAAACAGCCACGATGATCTGGAGTGATTCCAGCAAGTTTCCCAGTGAATATTCTTGTTGTTTTTAACAAATGAAAACATCAGTTCAGATCATGTTGAAGGTGAGAAAAGACATTCAAATAACAGGGGTCCCGGGAGTCTGGCTCTGGCAAATGTCCTTCAAAGCCCAAGTCAAATGGAAAGAGACAGTGAGTAGGCAGCAGAGACAGCTTGAGCGGCAGCCTTTGGCTCATCTGTCTTTGCTCACCACTCACAGCCTGAGAGTTCTCCCTAGTGTTGAAGAACAGGACGGGGTACAGTATCTTCCACAGTAGGAGAGAATAAATAAACACCGCCGGAGTTTACAAACCCAGGGCACTTGGAAACCTTGTGATAAATATATTTATCAGATCTGGAACTCTGGCTAAACACAAAGCAGTGTGTGTTCGCCATAGTGGGAAGGCCATTTTTCTGTTAGGACAGCTATAGTGGGGCTAATTTCAAAATATGTGGTCTAGAGGCACTAATACCCAGCTGGCTGGTCAGATGGACATCATCCTTTGGCATCCTGAAGGGACTGGAATTTACCATGCTGCAGAGTAACCATGAGTTGTGAATAGATGTTTACTAAACTCCTATGCAAATCCAAGGTAGTTGTGGATTCTATAGGTTTGGGGTTTGGATACATTGCAAATATGGAGTTATGGCCGCTTTCTTGATGAGTCGACTAAGCTGGCTTTATGGACAGGAATCATGAACATAAAATTCTGTCACCACATAAGACTCAAGAAACATATTTAATCCGTCCCTCTTGTTTTGCAGGTGAGGAAGACACCTCAAAGAACAGAGTGATCTGCCCAAAATAATAATGAAAATTTGAGATTTCTAGCAGAGCTGGAGGCCAGGGCACCTAATTCCACTCCATTCTTCAGTGCAAATGGCACTATGGGCTGCCGTGCGAGAGAAAACGGGCTGCAAGGGCTGCAAGGAACACGGGCTGCTACCCAGGGAAATCACTCATGGGACATGCTTTATCACAATAGCGATTACAAAGATATCCTACGTCAGGGCTGTGAACGAGAACCAGTGTGTCATCCACGATTCCTGCCAGAATGGCCATTAAACATGTGGCCATATTCATCTTCAGGTGCTGTTCAGCTCCCGTGTTCTGTGCTGTCCTTTGCAGTTGCCTCTCTAAGTGCCTGTGGTTATTTCCACACCACAGAACACCTCCATCTTCCATCTTTCCCCCAGAAACACACGGGCACTTCTCTTTCATTTTAGAAGACACCTTAACATCGATGTATCCTAGGAAACATGTCTCCCATTTTACTTCTTGTAGTAAGACTTAGCCAGTAGTTCCTGTCCATGTTTGACCTCCCCCTTTCTAAGTCCCTATACATAAGTTAGCACTTTATCGAATACTATGTAAAAATTATGGTCCAGTTCTTTCTCAGTGGATGTTTTCTTGTCTTTGTGCACGGGATCAGTGATTCCTGTATTCTGGTGATTCATTTTAATAGCGCGAGCAACTAGGTAGGTCAGGGCTATCTTAGTTTCTGGATCGTCACAAATACGAAAGGGAAATAAACCTTCAATAGTGAGTCTTCGTCAGATCTGAACACAAGGAAAGGTTTGGGGTTTTGTTTCTTTGTAAATGTGGGACTCAGACCTTCCTTTGCATCGCTTATATGAAAGGCCTCTAGATGAATGAGTGATTAAAAAAAACAAAACAGGAACATATACGAGACAGAGACACTAAAAGGAGTGCTGTTTTCAATGGCTCAGATTGTCTGTAACACAGGTGAAATGCTTTAAAAGGAAAGGGGCCACGAAGCCTTGCAAATTAATGTGGGCATCCATACACGGCTCAAAATGAATGGTAGCGCTCATCCTGACTGCAGCACCAAGTCCACTCTGCATTCCCCGTGAGCTGTTGACATTGCCCTGGAGGGAGGCTGAAGAAAGCAGAAAATGATGCCTTCAAGCATCAGGACCAGACAGCTGTTGTAACCACTATTCACTAAGGCCTTGCCTCCCCCATGCGGCCTCTGACCTTCTGCTCTTCTGCATCTAGCAGGAGGAACCTCTGAGGTCCAAGATCAGTAGTCAGCCCAGTGTAATTTAAAGGTACAGTAAAAAATATATTTGTATTTTAGGAAGAAAATCTCAGTAAAAATGTGTTCCCCATGGCCAAGTCACATCAATTTGGGAAGAAATCTGATGCAAGAAGATAAAATGCCAACTTCAGTAGCAGAAACCAACCACCACATCAAAGCTTGTCGTCTGTCTCTTGGTTGAAATCATGGCAGGCGAGCGGATCTGAAGAGCAGACCGCCGATCACTTTATGGGCATTGAAGAATGTTTTCAAAGCAATTTATATTGCACAACAGCTACTTACTTTAATGGGATTTGTGTGGTTCAGGCCCTGGAACCTTTAGAAAATTGAAAGGAAGTATAATTGCAAAAGCCACTAAAAACTGTTTTTGCTTTGATTGCCAGGCCTGGGAGAAGCAGTGGAATATGGCTGCTGTGCTCATTGCGTTGGGTGCACTCAGCTGTAACTGAGTAACACGTGCCCTGATCGGAAGACTCTGTTGCAATGTCCATAGAGCTCAGCTATGGCAATGGCCACAGCCGGGTTTATCGGCATGCCTGTCCTTCCCCATCAGCATGGTCCTTGCACAGCCTTCCACCACTGAATCTCATCCACTGTGCAGAGAGACTAGGTCTCTGACAGTACAAGTACACAACTATTCAGTCACTGTAGGTAAATGATCACTGTAGAGCTGCCAGGCCCAGGCTGTACGGTGAAATTAGATGTGTGCTCTCTTTCCTTTACCATCAAGTTGGCTTGTATTGAGTCTATTTTTAGTTAGGCGTCAGTCTAAAGTCCTACAAAATAGCATTGAAACACATAAAATGTGAATTTTTTTAGAGAAAATAGTATGTTCTAAAGACTTGAAAAAGAGGGCTGGGGAGATAGCTCCATGGTTAACATGTTCTTCTTGTACAGGGACAGTTCCAGCACCCACATCAAGGGGGCTCATAACCACCCACAACTTGAGCTCCAGGGAATCTGATGCTGCCTTCTGGCCTCCACACATGCACAGGCACCTGCACTCACAAGCACAGGAGCACACACACACACACACACGCACAAACACGCACACACATGCACACTTACAGGCACATACACACACGCACACACGCACACATGCACACTTACAGGCACATACACACACATACACACACACATGCACACGTACAAGCACACACACACACACACACACACACATGCACACACACGCACACTTACAGGCACATACACACACACACACACTTACAGGCACACACACACACATACACACTCACACACACACACTTACAGGCACACACACACACATACACACTCACACACACACACTTACAGGCACACACACACACATACACACACACACATGCACACACACACTCACACACACACTTACAGGCACATACACACACATACACACACACACACATGCACACACACACATACACACGCACTTACAGGCACATACACACACATACACACACACACACTTACAGGCACACACACACACATACACACACACATGCACACACACACTCACACACACACATACACACACACTTACAGGCACATACACACACATACACACACACACATGCACACGTACAGGCACACACACACATGCACACTTATAGGCACACACACATATACACACACACATGCACACTTACAGGCACACACACACACATACACACACATATGCACACGTACAGGCACACACACATACACATGCACACTTATAGGCACACACACACATATACACACACACACACATATGCACATGTACAGGCACACGTACAGACATGCACACACACTATCTTTTTTTTTTAATTATTTTTACTGGCTCTAACTAAGAAAGTGAGCCTGTAGTTCTGTGTACAATCTCAAAGTTTAGCTTTCTCGTTACAGCCAACCTTTTGAAACAGAAAGCACTAAAAACTATGAGGTACTGTAATGTGGTTGGTATTGCTTTAAATCTTTCATCTTATCTCTTTCCTTTGGTCTCTGTAAGGCAAATGCATTTCCATAGTGCTAAAAATGTTAACACAATCCACATCACTTTCATGAGCTTGTTAAAGCATCTCACGATGTGTCTCTTGAGGCATTCCTGTTCAGAACTCCCGAGGGGACCCAGTCCAAACAAACCTTCCTAGGCAGTCCTAGATCAGAGCTCTAATCTTCTTCTGAGACTGTGTAGAATGTGTTTTATAAGGCTCTAGGTTTGATCTCCAGTACCACCAAATAATAATAATTAATAATGATAATTAATGATTAATAATAATAATTGTTGTTACTAATTCTAGGTGTTGATTTATTGGATAGAGTACCTTCTCTTTGATAGAGACATAAAGATTGTCATTAGATATTTATACTACCCTCAATTTCTCTATGGGAAATATTGAAAGAAAAGAAAGAATAACAAAGAAAGTAGGAAATAAGAATTCTTGATCAGATCCACCTAACTGTAATGGAGGGGATGCAATGGAACAAAGCAGAACACACACCAGCTTAGAAAACAAAGTACCTGTGCTTTCCTATAGCCCCATCCACTATTATCTGTGATCTCGGACAATGTGCTTCATTTCTCTGAGCCTGTTTTCAAAACAACAGAATAAAGAGGAAGGCTAACTTCTCAAGCTCGCCTGAGGCGTTCAGGAATGCCTCCTGGGCTAGCCTGCGTTGTGCTGCTACTGTTATGAGTGTGATTCCTCTTTGGAAGTGGACTAATCAAAGCCATTGCTGCTATTTGCTCCCTTTGCCCTCTGCTCCTTGCTGGCAGTGAGCCATCCTACCACAGAATAACTGTGGTACAGTCAGAAGGTGCTTCAGACATGGTGAGCATGGGTAATCAAGTTTGATGAGTATGTAGATGAAGCTGGGAGCTAAAAAGATTCATAAAAGCTTTAAAAATCAGTAGGAACTAAGACATTGTGGTAGTCCCAACAAAGAGTAAGGGAATTCATAGTTTGTCCCAGACACTGTTAGTTAATTCCTGGCTTTCTACTAAGCCAATGTTTCTTTCTGAAATTCACTTTTGAAAAGAAATGTTCAAATGTCAAGCAGATGCCATCACTCAAATAAGTAAGGCATGCATAACTCTCATAGGTAATCTCACCAAAATGGGCATTTTTGAAAACACAAGAAAAAGGAAGAAGGCCAAAGGCTAAACACAGGTTATGAAATTCAATTATTCCCAGCTCATTTGCTTTAACTAATTTGGTTGTTAACTAATTTGGTTGCTACATGTCTAAAAACTAAAAGTCACATTACTCGATACTACTCTGTAACTTTTCTTTCTTCCTTTTTTAAAATGTCTGAGCATTTTGGGAAATTACAAAAGATAAATAGAGAAAAAAGTAAGAGAGAGAGAGAGAGAGAGAGATTGAGATAGAGAGGAGAGACACTAAGGAAGACAAAGTTCTGGGAAATGAGTAGATCCCAAATCATGTTTTAAAAGCTTCTAAATGTGCTCTATTCCGGGTGTGTGGTCCCCTAGACAGAGAGCTCTGGGTGAGGCATAGACTCCTGCTTCTGGTGACATTCTTCCTTTGTAAAGACTTTCCACTTTATCAAAGGCATAACATCATCGTATTACTGGTAGGAACTGGCAGTATCATGTGGATCAACTTGCTCCAGGCCATTGTTTAAGACGATTCTCTTATTTTTGTTACATTTTAACATGTTACTTTAAAAGCTGATAGAAAGCAGCCTTAAGGAAAGCACTCCTGGGAGCAGGCAGCAGTGAGTGAGATCCCACATTGAGTGAGCTCAGTGACTTTGGAAGGACAGGACTAATGAAACAGAAGGGGCTCTTCTCCTTGGACAAAAAGACAGTGATAACTACAGGGTATTTGAACTCTTAGAAGAGAGCATGACTTACACTACCTCGCATGTTTTTAGTCTGGATCTAAAGGACAAGATGCCTCTAGCAAAGAAGCCATAGGGTGCAGAGACCTAGCTGTCCACCACTGTAAAACACAGCCGAAGTTGTCTCAGGGTCTGTAAACAAGGAGGCCTCAAGAGGAAAGACCCTTGGGATGGTCCCTCTGGTCTTACATACCAACATAATCATAATTAGATGACAGGATGATGTTAATGTGCCCAACATAAGAAGTCTGATATTTAAAAATAATGGCTAAATAAAGAAAATTAAAATTCTCCCCAAAGAATAAGCAAAATGAAAGCTTATATAAAATGGCTCTTTGGGTTTTTTGTGGGGTTAGAGAATGGATAACTCTGTGTTATAATATCTCTGGATTTCAATGTTCTCACTTGTAAAATCTGTTGCCACCTTGGTCAGTTCAGGTTGCTAGGATAAAAATACCATGGTCTGGGAGTTACAAAACAGAAACTTGATCTCTCATGGCCTGGAAACTGGGGTCTTTAGTGCCTGAGTGTGGGCCTATTCAGTCTCTTAAAAACAAGAGAGAGAGATGGAGGCTGTGTTTTCTTGGGGTAACAAGGATCCCATTCTGTCTTAAGGACTCCACCCTCATGACATCATCTGAACTAATTATCTGCCCAGGACATGACCTTCAAACACATCACACTGAAGGTTACCCCATGTGAACTGGGATGGAGGTGGGGTAGGGTGGAGATGAGCATTTACTTCGTGAGAGTTGCTAGGTCTCAAAGAATTCTGGTACTTTGGGAGGATTCAAGTTATGACGACAGGTTATACACCATTGCCTTTTACTTTAAAACATAATGTATCTTAGTGATTACCATTAGCAATTCTGGGAATGAGTATGGATTGGAAAGCAGGAAGCTGATATCAGCCTGCAGTTCCACGGGGGCCACAGGGTGTTTTTGTATTTCCAGTACCTAGCCAGACAGAAAGTTTTCGACAGTTGTTTGTTTTAGATGGATGACTACATG
>JAMJFZ010003451.1:112500-124547 GCA_026225945.1 Cricetomys ansorgei
TGGTGGCACTGGAGAGATGGTTCAGTTGTAAAGAGGACCCAGGTTCAATTCCTAGCACATACATGGTGGCTCACGACTGCCTATAGCTCCAGTCCCAGGGGACAACGATGTCCTCTTATGGCCTCTGTGGGCACTGTACACACGTGTTCACGGACATGCATGCAGGCAAAACACCCACATAACAACAGCAGCAGCAGCAGCAATAATAATAATAATAATTTTAAAATAGTTTTAAAATATTTTCTTTTCCTGTTTTCAGTCTCTGGGCCACATATTTTATTTTTCTTCCTTATCTCTGAGTTGATATTTGATTCAAATAATTTATCACATTGTAGCATACTTCATACTAGCTGGAAGATGAAGCCCTTGGAACTGGACTTCAGCAAACGCAGCCTCTTTGAGCCCAAGTTCATTCGTTGACAAATGAAGAAAACAAAACCTTAGATATCTCCGAGAGTAATTTTGTGAGTTTCAAAAAAGTGTCCTAAAACCAAATATGCGCATGAGCACATGCACACACGTCACAGATGCACATGTGTAAGACATTATTATTATACATTCTGTGAAGGCAGGAAATATTGTTTTACATGCTTTCAAGGATTTAGTGTAGTGTTGGGTGGATATGATTTTCCAGGTAAGCACGTAATTAATATATCCTAATAATAAACAATTATTGAGCACTTAGTATTTGCTAAGAGCCACCATTAGTGTGCTATGCGTGCTCCCTTTCTACTTCACTGTCCTGGGAGGTCATGTTACTACTATGTCTGTTCTGTATATGAAGAAGTCAGAGCTTGGATGCCCTGGCTGAGGACATGCAGCTGACATCTAGTAGTTTGGCCTTAGAACCCAAGTTCCGAGATGCTTTGCTCTGTTTGACATTCAAGGACTCGGTGCTCCTGAAAGAACGCACAGGCTATAAAATTTTGTAAAATTCCTAAGAACTAATAAGAAATGGAACAAGTTGGGTGTGGTCATATATCCCTCTAATGCCAGCACTTAAGGGGGGGGGGCAGAACAAGACTTTTACAGATCCAAGAGCAGACCCGGCCGCACAGTGAAACTCGAACTCAAAAACAACCAAAAAGGCAAAAGAAGGAAGGGGGGGTTGAAGAAACTTTTTCAGCACATAGGTATTTTTCCAAGTATGTTGGATGCCATTTTAACCCCCAGACTGGAAGAGATAAATGTGTCTCCTTCATCTGATCTGGGTGTCATCATCTGATTTCATAAGATGTATATTCCTTTGAGACATGTTTGTGCGTATTTTGTTTGCCTTTGAGAACTAAAGTTCTGGCCCATATTTCTGTTCCTCTCCTAATTCATGTTACAAACCCTTCTTGGAGTCATGGGTGCGTAAATCTGATAACGCACGAAGACAATGGGAACAAGATGATCACACAGATCTATTACCGCGCATCGTACTCAGCACCACACACCACATGCTGTAAAATCCCCAAGTTCTCTGAAACACTCTCCTCATGCCACGGAAGGGAGAGCCACACTGGACTGTCCTCATCGCGATTATAAAAGTAAAAATAATAATAATAATAATAAAGTACTCATGTTGACACAGGAGTTAGATGATAAATAGTGGGAAACATAAGAAAACAAATCATGACATCTTACATGAACAGAGATAATATTAGCCTTGATCTTAGGACCAGCTAGCTCCATGCTTATAAAGTTAGGCTGGATAATTCCACGTTTAGTGCTTTTGTATAAGAAGTTACATTTATTCATCAGAAGTGCTGGTTTACTCCCTCCTAACATACACATAGCACGGTACCAACTCCAGATGAAAAAGTCTAATAATCCTACTTCATGGGGAGTCTTAAAAATATTTCTACTTCTAGCCAGTTTTGGGAAGACAATTTTATAATCTCTGAAGTGGTAATGCTTGAGAAATGCAAGCAGAGCATCTGGCTTGAATAGAGATGGAACAATCAGATACCCACAGACGAAGTTGAGTTCACGCCTAAGCCTTACATAAGCTTGCCGCTTGTGGAATTCAAATTAAGCAGCAAGAGGAAAAAAAAATCACGATTTAGTTTTCTGTCTTGTGTTTTCTTTCCAATTGTTATAACATGCTTAACGAACAACAATTAGTTGGTAATTATGAAATATGACTTTCCACCACCAGGAATTCAGTCTAGTGGAGAGAAAAAAAAAGCTTCTATCAGCAAGTAACATCAGCAAATGAGTTCAGTAAAATAAGAGAGGGTATATACTGTAAAATTGTAACACAGAGAGATCAGCCGTATATTGGTAGGTGAGTTTAAACGTTAGAAAAGAGTCAGAATAAGAGAAACTAATTGAATTGCATTTTCAATGAAGAAGGTGTGTATTTTGACCAATTGGGAGAAATAAAAGCTGTGTAACACGTAGAGAAGAGTGATAAAAAGCAGTGGGACTCATTGCTAGAAATTTATTTTTACCTCATTTGTTCCCTAAGAGGGTGTCATTATTCTAATTTTAGGTTCAGAGAAGTAAGTTTGTCAGGAGCACAGTAAGGGAGAGACTGTGGCTTTCCAGGGTTGCAGGCACGAGAGTTTGGGACTTTGAGGGAGAGGACGAAGCTGTGACAAAGGAGGCAGAGGCTGGTGGCTGTGGGCCCTTCGCAAGCATTCTCGGGCTTTTAGACTCCGGTCCTTAGCGCAGGAAAACCAGTAATGGGTTTCTGGTGTGACAGTCACCAGAGCACTCTCGCCTCTCACACCAGATCTCGGTGACTTTGCAGAGCTCAGGTTTGTCTGGGCAAGAGACAGATGCCTCTGTTCTAAGACTGGGAAGAGGCTCAGTGCTGACGATATGCTTTGTCCTGCTGCTTTAATGCCTAGCAGGCATAGCCTCTCTGATTCCCCAGCCGTCTACCTTGGCCCTGGCCATCACCTCCCACGTTGTCCTCCACAGTGCTCTATTTTTATATCTCCAAAAGTCATCTTGTTTCCCAACGTATGAAGTATTTCTGTATCCAAGCCACTAAAAAGGCAGATATAAACTCAAGACTCAAAGGGCATGTGATTGTTTTTTAATACGAAAGAGATCTGAAAGATTTTCCAAATAGTCCAGATACATCTGAAGGCCCATGTTCACCTCAACAAATGATCACAGAAGTCATCAAAGGCTCTAAACCAACTGGACATGCCTTGCCCTCTAACATTTCTCCTGGGACCTAGTGAACTTCCTGGGCTCCTGGAGCACCTCACTGTAAGCAATTTGATTCATAAAAAATAATTTCCAAAACCATAAAGCAGATATGGCAATTCACCTCCTTTTGAAAAAAATCGACCAAAGGAAGTTTTTAAGCTGCCAGCTTCACCGACATTCAAATATCATTACAAAGGTGTACAAAATCTCTTGAAATCCATCTGCTTGTCTTGTGAGGAAGCTGACATTCTCAGCGGATGAGGTGTAGTAATATCAATTTAATTATAAGCAAGGCTTTTCACTGTTTGAGCCAAAGGGAGCCTGCCTCTCCCATCTAATTTGTCACTTTCTATTCTAGCTAGAGGTGAGCAGACTCTTGGGAAAATCTCTACCTATTTTTATACCCCATACCATCCCAGTTTTCTGTGGGTTAACTACGGAGTCATCTTCTTGGCTCTCGTTTGGAGGAGCTTTGTGCAAGTCAGAGAGCCCCTGAACTAAAGAGAAGAAGCACGTGTCAGCACTAAAAGAATCCTCATTTCAAGTAACTAAAGCGTTTACTTCTGAATGGGTTTTGTTAAAAGGTTAAAATATAAGTGGGGAAGAAACTTTAATAATGTTTTCTAGAGAAACAAAACTGTCTTTTCTTTCCACAAGAAAAGTCCTTTCTGTGCTGGAATTGGCAGAAGGTCTGCCTGGCATTTATCTCCCTCGTAGAAAGTGCTCTGTCAGGCGATCTGTGACTAACAATAAGTCGAAAAAACACACCACAGACGTCCACTGTATTTTATTTGGCAGAGAGGAATTATTTCTCAGCGCAAAGTATTTGCAACTGGCATTGGTTAAACAAGAAATTACAACCTTTAAAAGCCCTATTTATCATTAGCTGCAAAAGTACAGACTTCACTGTCAATTACCCTGACAAAGGATTACGGACCATCAACACCGCACAGGGACTTGCACAGTCCTAGCAGCCTGGGCCCCGCTGAAGGGAGGGCTGGAAAGGGAGCCAGGGGCCCCTTAGAATCCCTTTGGCCCTTCCAGTCCACTCTCCCCTACAGCTTGGAGCAACTTTCTCATTCTCTCTTTCTCCTTTTATCCTTGGCTAGCTGAGGCTGGGGGACCAGCAAGGAGGTGAGCAAGGCACATCTTGTGACCTGATGATGGAAAGAAGTACAGGATTGGTTTCTGGAAGCTAATGAAATAATAGGGTGCTAATTCTCTCAACTGCTCTAATTCGCTAAATAGAGAAAATAGTGGATTTGAATAGTGGCTTATTCTAACAGACCCACCCAACCCTTGAGTGGTGCCTATCTATTAACGCATGATGGTGTTAACCTCCTTAAAATGATTTAATACCTTCAGAACAGAAAAAAAATAAAGAAATATTTTGCTTTCTTGTCTTTTGGCCTTTTTAAACAATGTTGTTCTTTCTTAAATGGTTATATAATGTTAATAGATTTTTCTCACAAAACATCGATAGGTAGATAGATGGATAGATAGATAGATGATAGATTGATTTATTGGCAGATAGATATTCCTATTTAGCTTTAGCTTTCAGAAGACGCTCAAGATCATTATCAGGGTTACTGACACATTGGAACAAGTACATTAGTTTAAGTGGTCCTGAAGTACCTTTCACATGAATGGGCCTTACATCCGAACTATAATTCTCTTTAATGTTTTTGCTTGTTTTGATCATATTTTGTCTAAGTATAGTACCATTAATGATGCCAAAGGATGACGTGAAGGAGCATAGTGTATGTAAACCACTCCCACACATCTGACATGTAGAGTTCAAGGGACATTAAAGACACGGTAATGTAGATGGCGTAACAAAGGAAAAGGTGAGTGTGACATGCAGGGGATACGTAGTGCCAAAAGTTACCTTCATAAACGCTTTACATGCTATGAAGGGCATTGTGATATATCTATATTTCACATACATGCTATATACGATACATTATGTATATATACGTTTATATATTCCAAGTTACATGCATGTATACTCTTAACTCTATAAAACAATATCCAGCAGAAAGTCTGTAAGGAAACAAGCCAACGTATCGAAAGTGTTCACTTCTGAGTGATACAAGAATGGAGAATTTCTTTCTTCTTTTCCCCATTCTTCTCTAACTTCCCATGGTGAGCTTGTCTTACACAGTTACTATCAGAAGAAATAGAAACAGTCAATATTGGCAGGGAAAAATCACCCAGACTAACACATTAGCCTTGTAGGGTAGTTTTCAGGAAGTTTTAACACACGCTAATGTCGCAGACTCAATTACAAGCCTTCAGGGAAGACGGTTCCCATTGCAGCAAAGTGCCTGAGATTTAAGGGGGTGAGGTGGCTGGCCCAGTAGAAACCAACTCTGGCACAGATGCTCTGTACTGGGTCCCATGTCATTCCCTCTGTCCTTTCCATACCTCCCAGCCGCACGTGTGGTGCTCTTGACTCGACCAGCTCCTTTGCATGCTTATCTTTCCCAGTGAATGCATGTTTGAGAAGCGGTCTCTTCGTGTGCGTGGCACCTAATCTCTCCCTTCCGTGTCCGCTGTGCTGAGTGCAAACAGCTATCACGGGGATGTCCTGTGTGGATGACCTTCTACAGAAATCACGCGACTTTGGATAGCTTTACTTAGCTCTATTGAGTTCAAAGAATGCGCCAGGCAGATTCGCAGTCCAAAAATAATCTCCCTTTATTGGCACTCTAAATTACCTCATGGAGCAGTGAGCTGAGCTAAATTAAAGCTTTCATACAGCAAGGCCCAGGATTTTTACTGAGTGGTAAACGTTTTCTCTCTCTGTGAGAACTTTACTGTTTCCTTCCTCTGAGAGAGACTGTGCTTAGAGGCAAAGTAGCTCAAAGCAGATCTGTGAGAACTCATTTTATTTGACAAAGACTCTTAGTGTAAGCCCCTGGTGTGGAATATTTAAAATTTTATAGGTTTTCCTAGCTTTTAGACTAATTTGCATATAAATGAAGGACACTAACCTCCAGCACAAATGGCTTAATAAGTTCACCACTTTTTCTTAACCAGAAAGTTGTGTTCCTAAGAGCCATTGAGTGAGGTCTTTCTACTTATATGACTTTACGTCGCTTGACAAGTTTTAACTACATCCCTACTGAAACCGCCACTGAGGTTATCTTTTCATAACTGCTGGCATCCTGTGATACATTCCTCTCTGAGATCTGCACACTAGGGAACAGAAGATAGCAAATTAAGATTCATGGCTGCCTTTTTTTTTTTCCCTGATTCTATACTCCCGTGTTGGTCTCAGCTAACAATGGGTTTGCCACTGTTCTTGCCATGTCAGGCTGATATAACACTGAGTATTTGCACAGCCACGACTTCAGCATGCCTGATTCACCTTACTATCTATTACCCTGGGACCTCTCAGTGTCACCCTCTGCTGATTGAGTGACCTATGCAGGTGTGAGGCCTCTGTGTCCCCTGTGTCCCTGTACTGGACTTTGGATACATCAATCCTCTATACACAAAAGAAACTAAGTCTTTGTGTAGTTTAAAGAAGAGTCTGCTTGCATTTTATTTCTCCATACTGAGCATCTAGAACATCCAGGAAAGCCCACCCAGTGTTTGAGCATGTACTTTGACTTCAACAGAGATCCCAGCAATGGTCCAAGAAAAAAAGCAAAAGAATTTACCCAGGAATAAAAGAAAAGAGAAGAGAAGGTAGAGATAAAGATATGTGGGAAAGGATACTAAGTTATGTTTTTCTTACAAGGGGTTACATGTGAGATAATGTGCTGCTCATGGGTTTCTTGTTAATTGGGAAGACGTAGGAAATGTAACCAACCGGGTGTTCGTACAGCCATGAAAAGATCCCGATGCTCATAGCACAAATGCTGTTAGTCCTGATTCTAAAGCATGAAACACTTTCCTACGACTATTACTGAAAAATCTTGTGAATGCCCAACATAGAAGAATAAATGATCCAACCAGAATATTTACACCTTCTTCCAGCTCTACATGAACTCCATTGTTGCTTTGGTAGAAGGAGGAGAAAAAAATGTCTATCATCACATTGAACATTTAGGTATGTAGTATATATAATATAATGTGTGTGCGTGCGTGTGTGTGTGTGTGTGTGTGTGTGTGTGTGTGTGCGCAGCATCTAATAGGATCCAAGAGACTGAATGGCTACATCTGCAGCAGAGCTATGTTAAAGCTATTGATGGAACGCAGTGGGCAGCAAACAAGGCTATAGTACCAGTTTTACAAGCCACCAACCTGACTGTGTGCAACTCACTTTCTTTTGCTCAGTTTGCAAACCAAAGGTTTGGAGGGAGAGCCTCTCTGGGTCCTTCCCTATCTAACAGTTCCTGGGTGTGGCTGCTGCTTTCAGTCATGTGAAGATCCGGCATCTCCTATCTCGTGCCTCCAAAAACCTTCAGTGAGTTTCTCCCGCCGTTACCGGGAAGTGAGACCACACCACAGCAAGCTCATGCAATTACAAACCAAGCTGGAGAACCTTGGCGATAGCTTCCATAACAGATTTCATGGGGAAGCTAAATGGCAAATTAAAAGACTTGATGCTTCTAGCCTCCTCATAATTCCTAAATCTGCTCTTATTCTAACAACAGCAACAACAACATCCTAAAAGGCTGGCATACTCTTGATTCTTATCTGTGGGACCCTTTTAAGCCCAGCTGTTACTCATTAGGCTCCAGTGGCTGAAAGCATTTGGTTGCTACAGGGAAAAAGAAAATCAGTAAAGTTTTATTTATAACCTACTCTCATTGTAAAATGATAGACGTCCTGAGTCTATAAAAAAGATGTGCTCAGAACTAGCAGCGTAAGTATGCCTCCTTCAAACCCCAGTAACGACTGCGGGCACACTCTCCAGGTTTAAGCGCTGTCTCCCTTCGGTCTTATTTTCCCCATATGTATGGCTGTGTTTCTTAGCCCCGTGACCAGCTTTTGAATAAGGAAACACAGCTTTGTAAGGCTGTGCCTTTCCCAGCTGGGCGTGCAGATGATACATATGCACACCTAGAATTCTCATATAATTTTTTTTAACAGTGGCCTCTACCCTTGAAGGCAACAAGTGCTCTGCTCTCTGAGCCACTACACTCTGTGAAAATCTTTAAGTGAGGTTGGACTGTGTCTTCCAGGAATGCGAGAGAAGGAATTCCTGCTTCCAAAATAGGTTTTGGTTGCTTGCTTACAAGTTCTCTTTCAGTTTGTATGTTAACGGCTCTGTTGAGTCAGAAGGGTTTCCTGATTTCATTTTGAGAACTAGCCCAGCCTTTCTCCTGCCTTCCGATGCGGTGGCCGGTACAACAGCAAACGCAGTGAGAAAATGAAGACTTATGGTGCTGTAATTGGGATATCCTTGCACCTGGGTCTGACCCACTTGCGCCTGGAAACCAGAGTACGTGGTAATAAAGTCCCTCTGGGCAGCAGCTTTTATTTTTTTGTCCAGGAGCTTTCAAAAATGAAAATTCTATTGTTTCTTGGAATCCTTGAGTGGTGGGAAATAGTGTTCTCACTTCCTACAGGCAGGAAGCATGAGAAGCAGGACTCAGACAGGTGTAAATAAGATGAAAGTGCTGTCCCCAGCTGCTTTGTGAACACAGAGCCCACCTGAGCCTCACAGACCACAGATGCTTTGCATCCAACCACGTCTCCCTGTTGCCCCTCGGATCAGATTTCCCCAAGAACACATTTCCTTTATCTTTCACCCATCTTGTAAACCTAGGCTGATTCGAGGCCTAGAACCCTTTCATCTTTTTATTAAATTTCTGAATAAGTAATAAATTGCTATACTAAATGGGTTATCCACTGCCCATAATACTCTCCGAGCTGGGAAATAATGTCACTGCTAAGTGTTTTCTTTTAGGAGACTGGCTGAGCACGTTTTACGGAACACATGTATTTTGACATTTTGCTGATGGTGACAGGGAGAGTGGGATCCCAGCCCAGCAAGAAAGCGACGCGTTGTTCTTCTCTCCACCCCTCCACAAGCAAGGCAGTACTGCCACGTCGAATAGCCTGCCTCCCAAAGCCCGCTTCTGACATTGCTATGTGCAAGAAATTACATCATAGCGGAATTCGGTCATGCTGACCCTAAGGCCACCCTCGCCCAGCTCTCATCTGCTGACCCCGTCTCCCTAATCACATTTGCGTGCTGTCCCCACTCTTTAGAGTAGATTTAGAACCTTCTTACAGCATATTCTACTGTGCAAGTCATTTATCAATGCTTATTCGTCTCTTCTTGCCTTCATTCCTCTGAGAGAGGGCCCTGTGATTGGTAGTAATAACAAAGGCTATGTTGTGTAGCGTTTCTGGGGCCTCTGTCCCCTGAGAACTCTACAAATATTAACAGCACACTCAGAGGTCTCCTGGAATGGCTTGGGTCACAGACGGAGTAGGGGAGAATGCTATGACTAGCCTAAGTGGAATAAATTGAAGGTTGGGTTGGAACTGGATCAAGACCCTGGTGTTAACATGCCTGACTATTTAGGAAAAGTTCCAGGATCACTTAATGATGAAAAGCAATAAGCCTGTCAAAATTTGCCTGGAATATATGCAGGATTAGGCCAGCTCCTAAAATTTCCCAAGATACCTCTGGGTCAAGGACTTTCTGCAGAAGGTAAGCATTCTTGATGTTATAAAAATTCCAAAAGTCTTAGTTGCAGAAAAATCTAGTAGTAGTAGGAGAGAGAGAGAGAGAGAAGAAAGAGAGAGAGAGAGACAGTTTCTTTCTCTTATTTCCATGATTGTTGGAGCTACATTAATACTTATCATAGATTATCACTTCTAGGGGAGAAATATCCTATAGCTAGGATCAGCCCATTGTCAAATACTAAGAACTCCAGTGGCCTGAAGTAAAATGCAGCTTCAACGGGCCTTCAGATACACCTGGTGATTTAATAGCAATGTAAGGTGATCCCTTCCAAGGGAAAGTTGGCTGTATTCTAAAGTAAAATACAAGAGTAAATCCAGGAAGGTTATCCCTATTTACTGAGAAAGGAAGAAGCCGGGGTGGGGAAGGTGTACAAGTAGAAGACGTTTTTCTCGGTGATGTCAAAGTTCATGCAAGGGGCTATAGTCTGTAAGCACAAGCTCATTCCCATTATTCACGCTTCCTTATCAATGGTCCCTAAAAGCCAATACTTTATCTTTGACCCCTAGATTCCTAATGAACACTTTTCACCCTGTTCATGTTTGCTCGTTGGCACCTAACACGTCTTTGATACTTCGAGCGATCACTGGAGGCTAGCGCATACTTGGTGAGCAGTTTCCAGTCCTGTGACCAGCACTGGAAGGACAGTGTTGAATAAGACGTGAGCTTCACTTGAAATCTTCATTCTGCTCCCCGCACTGTATCTAAACTCAAACTGGAGATACTATACAAACCCAAGTTTTACCAAGTACTTTCCCCCTGTAATCAAACCATTCCTAATGGACTACTGACAAACAATTCTCTTCTTCGTTCTGATCCCTGCCAGTGTCTGAAACAAGCTCCCTTCCTGTTTCCTCTTTAACCTCTTACTTGAGGAAATGTCTGTCTCTCCGAATAGCTTCAATTTTTCAGTTCATCCATTTCCTTCACACTTGCGACATCTTCCTGGCACATAATCTAAATCCCCATATTTAATCTATTTGACCCAATAAAATAGTGTTAAAGGCAAATTTATAGCATAATTGGGACTGTCACACAAACTCTCATATATGAAGACAAACGAGGGGATTAACTTTCTTCAAAATCTGTGTTTGCTCAAGTTTTCACACGCAAAGCCTAAACTGCTGCTGGACGTGGTGACGTAAGCCTGTAATTCTAGCATTTGGGAAGTTGAGGAGGGATTTTGAGGTCAGCCTGGGCTACATTGTAAACTCAAGGCTACCTGGAGCTACTACAGAGTGAGACTTGGTTTAAAAAAACAAAAGAAACCACACACAGCAACAAAAACAGACATGGAAGCAAACAAGCAAGTAACTATACTATTAATGTTAACTCCTTATACGATTATAGGTAAATACGTATGTAAATTCTTAGACCCAACCAACTTTTCTTCTACATTCTATACATGCTTGAACAGCTCCTGGGGGCAAGGTCATGTATTATAAGGATGTCCTTTAATGCACATCCACTCGTCTTTCAGCTTAAGGTTCACATCCATCCTGGTATTTGTTTCTTTACCCCGTGGATTCACTGCTTCCCCTTGTCAGCCTTGCCTTGCCTTTCATCTCAATTTTGACTCCATAAACTGTAGCCAACTGAAGGCTTACATATCTACTTCCCAGGAGCCAGGGACCAGATATGATTTGCAAAGATATTTCTAGAGCTGACTTCACTATGTGGGCCATTGGAGGTGGGAGGGAAGAGTAGAGGCCTTCTGCACAATGAAATGCTAGTCAAAATGACCATCAGGGTCCACAGGTCCAGTAGCCCCTATATTTTTAAAAAACATATATATTATGTGGAACCTGCTAAGAAAACTATTGCATTCAGATGAGTGACGCTAACCTAGTGTCTCAGTCAAAATGTAACCAAGTCTTCGCAGAGTTTCCCTTTCGGATTGGACACACACACACACACACACACACACACACACACACACCTCCCACTCAGCGGGCTTCCTTTTATTTTAGGACATAATCTAAGCTGCCATCCCCTAGCGCCGCACAGATCGCCTTGCATCGCCACCTGGTGCTCAAAAGCAAGAAAAATACCTTAAAAATGAAACATAAAGATAATTTTTATTTGTTGTTTTTGAGATTATTTCTCATTTAGCCCGTGTTGGTCTCAAACTTGTGATGTAGCCAAGGTTGACCTTGAACTTCTGATCCCCCTGCCTCCACCTCCCAAGCACAGGGATTACAGCCATGTGCTCCCAAGTGTGGCTGAAAATGATTGTTCAAGGTGA